>JAQZBX010015692.1:0-37307 GCA_029593785.1 Cabassous unicinctus | reverse complement strand
CCTGGCACCAAGGGATTGCTACCAAGCACCAACTAGCAATGCAACTGGAAAAAGACCTCAAATAAAAGGGGGAAAAGGTAAAGACAAATGAGTTTATATGGCTGAGAGACTTCAAAGTGAGTCAGGAGGTCATCCCAAAAGTAACGCTTATGCACATTTCAGCAGGATATCATAGACTTCCAAAGTGGATACTACCCTAAATAGTGGGGCTCCTGATGGCTCTGGAGACACCCAGATCCTATGGTCAGGGCGGATAGCTCTGGAGTTTGGTGCCTTGCCAGTGGGCCCTACTTTAGAGTTTGTGCTCCTGAGAGTGACAGAGTTGGACTCAATTATGTCTTCCCTGCACATGGCTCATCTGTTCCTTCTATTTAAACCTATACTTGGTGCTGGAGTTTGTAGGTGTATGTCCAGAGACTTGAGTCTTTGGGCTGTCCATGTGCCAGCTGGGCTTGGAATCTCGGTGGAGCTGCAACACCTACTCTACAGCTCGTTGGACTCACCCAGGACAACTGGAGTAGAGATGTTGGACAACAGCTGTCCCAGGAAATGCAGAGAGGCTGCAGCTGCAGGCAGGATACTCCCATCCATCTTCTCCATGGGATATAAGCCTCCTCTCAATTAGAGGTGGAGTGGACGTCACCATCCCAGAATCCTCAGGATTGGGGGAAAAGCTATAGACTAGAGTGGACTTACTGGTATTCTACTATAGACATATTGTGATTCTAGCAATGGAAGAAATCACAACATTGATGTGGAGCCAGTGGACACTGGAGGCTCTGGGGGCAAGGAGAGGGAAAAACAGTTGTAATATGGGGGCTTTTTCGGGACTTGGGAATCATCCTGAGTGACATTGCAACGACAGAAATAGGCCATTTTATATCATCACATAACATGCAGAACTGTGTGGGAGAGAGTGTAGACTACAATGTGAACCATGGTCCATGCTTAATGGCAAAGCCCCAGGATGCGTTTATCAATTGCAATGAATGTGCCACACTAATGAAGGATGTTCACGTGGGAGGGTGTGGGAGGTGTGGGGAGTGGGGCATATGGGAATCCCTGTATCGTTTGCATAACATTTATGTAATCTAAGTATCTTTTAAAAATAAAAAACATCCTTTAATATTTGTCTGTTTGAATCAAGTCTTATTACTGTCGGCATTTAGACTATCAATACTTTTAAAAAGAAAAATTTCCAGTATCACATAATATACAGCATGAATGAAAGCTTTTTAAGCTTATTTGAAAATAACTTAAATTACAGTTTAATAATAACTATTGGCTATATAGTTTACAAAGAATTCTTACGTGACTTTATCACATTTGGTCCCCCTAACAGGTCTCTGAAATTTATTCAAAGTTTACTTTTATTTTTAGTTTACTCTTATCATCTCCCCATTTACAAATGAGATAAAGCACAGTGTAAGCTAGTGACTTGCCCGGATAAAACCAGGGCACTAACTCAGGTTCTAGAGTGAAAATTTCGGGTTTTCCCCACTCTCCTTGCCTCTCTCCTATATGCATGTACAAATGCTCTTTCTTCCTCAGTAGAGATGATGTTGTTTCAGTATATGTCTCCCGAGTGAGTCCTCTGAGAGTGGAACCTGACATATATCCAGTCATCCTTACCTACTACCCTGCCTTCTTTGTGACCAAAAGCCTGTGTCTACACAGCTGTTCAGGATCAGAAGCACAGCCTGCACGTCAGCAGGACCCCAAACCATATCCAAAATGATAACTCTCAGACAATGAATTTGAAAAGCAACAAGCACATACAATATTTAAGTATGTTTCCCTTGAACCTCAGTTACCCAGGTATTTAAAAAGAAAGCTTTGTTTGGCCCTGAATTTATTTGCATCTACTGTAAAGGCTAATATTTTTGAATTCTTTGAAGATATAAACATTTTTTTCATTCAGCAATGGTGAACTTCCTTGCCAAAGATTTTAGCATTTAGTGAAGTAATATGCCATGCTTTACATCCCACATGGGTCATCATGGCTTCTAGAAATATCAAAAGGGAGCTTCCAGCAAGGAAACTGGAGCTCAAAAGCAACACATACAAACCAACTGTTACCATAGATACAACAGGAAAGGCCATAAGAGACATATTTTTTCCAATAAGCAGTGAGATGAGCCTTGTGCAGTTTAGGATCACCAGGGTGAATAATCCTGGCTCCATCCACAGGGTCTTGTCGTGGTGGCCCTGAGTTTCAACATGTAACAAACAGGAAGGAGGGATACATTACCCATTTACATTCAATAAAGTTGATACTGATGTTCTATCAGTTACCCTTTACTTTTAGAATCTGCACACACTTGCAAAGCCTTTAAATGATTCAGATCCCTACAGTAAATTGTTGGAATTAATGGCCATTGACTAATTTTAATTTGTTTAGGTATGACGCTCTATAGGGTATAAAAGGAGGAGAATTTCTCTCTCATTCCTAAGTTTCTGAGGCTGGATCAGGATAGAGCTAGGAGAACAGGGCGTACCCTTAATGCGCTGTGCCTCTCAAATGTGGTTTTCCAAGCCTGATGGAATCTGGCCTAGCCTATCTTCTAATGTTTGAAAGTCTTCTACAGCACCCATGCCTGAGTGGATTCCATTCTTTACTTCGATAACTTTGTTGGTGATTCACTCATTATAATTTGAGCCAGGTGATTTTATCTTTCGACAGCTTTGGCAGATAATGAAATGATTAATAACAACAATAACTAACAATTGTTAGTGTGGGCCATTATAAAATTACCATCTAATGCCATTTGATTCTCAGAACTACTGCATGAGGTGGCTACTATTATTATTATTCCCATCTGCAGATGAGGAAATGGAGACTTAGAAGAGTGAATTAACTCCCCCAATGTTATACAGCTATGAGAGTTCAGAGTAAGACCTAAGTGTATGAGACCCCAAAACCTGACAGAAGGTTATCTCCTACAACTTCTCCTTCACCTGAAGCTGAACACTGCCTTCCAGTCATTTCCATCCCTTGTTCCTAATTCTACCCTCTGAGAACACATAGAACACGCTTTAATTCCTCTTTCACTACTAGTTTTTCAGATATTTATATTGGCTTTCAGGCCTTTTTCCACTTCTTTCAATAGCTTTCCGACTGCTCTCTCTGCTCTGCCCACTACAGGCTATCCTGTACCCAGCAGCCAGGGCAGTCCTCCTTAACATCACTGTGGGCCTTTGCTCAAAACATTTCTGAGGCTTTGAGGCAAGGTAGTTTAGGGAAAAGCAAGACGAGCTGCAGCTGAGACCTGGCAGAGAACGTGGCCACGAGACACGTGGCTGTGAAACCCATCTGGAAACCTCCTGAGGGGAAGGCTGCAGGAAGGATCCTGTGAGATCCTGGCCACAAGGTCCCGTTCAGGTCAAGGAGAAGCCCTGGATGCCTTCAAAAGGCCTCCCCATTGGCCCCCTGAGAACTAACAGGTGGGGTAACCAGTCAGAACAGCAAACAGCTGGGCCCCTCCCCGACATTAGGAAGGAAAGGAGTGAATAATGGCTTAGTAAGGGTAGCCCCATAAGCCCAAACGCTCTCTCTCTGCCTAGAGGAGCTCCACCTATACCTGGGGTGTGTAACTCTGTTCTTTCCCCCCATTTCTCAATAAACTCTGTTCTTTTCTCCCATTCTGTTCTTTTCTCCCATTTCTCAATAAATTACTGGTCTACCCTGTGGCATGTTCTTAAATTCTTTTATGTAACGTAGCCAAGAACCTGGAGGAATCCATCATCCCCCGACTTCCTCTGACTTCATTTGGCAAGCCAGCCAGGAGTTCTAGAGGCAGGTAACTCTGCCAACCCTGGCAAGGACTGGTAAGTGTCTATTGGAAGTCAGCCCTCGACACAAGGTTTGTCCCGTCCACCATCATTCCTTCGCATCACATGGTTGCGGTGGTGGCAGTAGAGAGCGAGGCGCCTCTTATGTGAGCCGAGCACATGCCTCCCCAGTATCCACACCTTGTCGGCCGGCCTTCCTCCCCAGCCCGCCAGGGATCCCCTGGTCTGGGACGGGTTGGGGGAGCAGTGGAGGACAGGGTCAAGGCAGGTTTCATGCGGTGGCCTGCATCCCCTTTCCCAGGGGGCGCCAAGGGCTGGGAGCTGCATCTGTGCTTCAGCTCCTGTCCGCCTTTAATCTTCTGATACTGCTGTCCTCATTTTGAGTCTGTGAGAAGCTTTGGAATGTTGTAGAAACTGCAAATGCTTTTGTTAGCGAGGCTTTGGTACCACCCTTGGTAGCACAGGGAAGTTCTTTTTCTTCTCATCCCCCGGGAAGACTTGACATTTCCTTGGGCCCCCAAGGCTATTGGCTGGCAAGCAGCAGAATTAATTTCTAATCTCTTAATGGACTTTTAATGTCTGGTTTAACTGTGAAACTCCCTGGCAGAGGCCATAAAATGGGACCACTTCATAGGCCAAAAGAAAGGCTTCAAGCTAGCACCTTTTCTAGGAAGAATCATGCATGCGGCTTGGTGGCTTTGGTCCAGCACCTAGGTCCAGGCATCTCCTGAGTCTAGGTTACCCTGGGGATGCCCGGTGGCAAGGGCTCTCCGATTCCTGGGGTGCCGGGAACCAGAGCAGCAATTCTACATGTCCCCCAGGACTTAAGGGGCACTTCAGTTTAGAAGGTCCCAAGTGCCCCCCCCCCCAGACTTAACTGGTTTGGGTGCTTCGTTTTGGGAACTCACTCCAAACATCCTCCAAGACTTGAGAGGCTTGGGCACTTAGGTTTGGAGGGTAAAAGTTTGGTCAGACTCAGAATCTGGGACACCAGATCGGCTGACAAACTCTTCTCCGTTTTTCCTGGAATGGTGGGTGCAGCCTCTAGAACACCAAATGGCTGACAGAACTCCTGTGTAAAAGGGAAGGGAAACAGCCAGAGATGCCATACGTCCAGCTCTTTACGGCTCTACAAATTTAAATGGGTCTTGCAGGTTGTGTTATGATGGAGAAGTGAAACAGCCCTTTTAATCGAGCAAGCCACCAAATTAACCTGGGGGCGACCTCTCACAGTCTTCACCCCACAGCAAGTGAAAGACATGCTTGCGACCAGGGGCCACCAATGGCTTACAGGTAGCAGGTTAATTAAATACCAGACGCAACTGCTAGAGATCCCTGAGGTGTAGCTGAGGGTGTGTCAAATCCTCAACCCAGCCACCCTGCTACGGGCAGGGGCCCCAGGTCAGAACCTGAGGGGATCCCCCTCCTCAACTCCTGCCTTGAAACTCTTAACCGAAACCACTCAAGCAGGCCAGACTTAAAGGACAAGCCTCCAGAAAACCCAGACTTTGAGTGGTTCACAGATGGAAGCAATTTTATTAGGGAGGGAAATAAAAGGGCAGGCTATGCCGTGGTCTCTCAATTTGAGACTACAGAAGCCCAAGCCTTTCCCCCTGGGACCTCAGCCCAGGGGGCAGAGCTGAGTGCCCTCACCTGAAGTTTAAAGCTGGCAGCTGGGGAAAGAGCTAACATTTACACAGACTCCAAGTATGCTTTCCTTGTCCTCCACTTTCACTCTGCTGCGTGGTGAGCACGAGGCTTGCTTGCTAACAGTGGGACGCCTATTAAGCACAGGCAAGAAATCCTGGACTTACTAGGGGCTATTCTGTTGCTCTAAGAAACAGCAGTGATGCATTGCCCAGGGCACCAGAAGACAGACACTGCTATAGCTAGGGGAAGAGCAGACACAGCAGCTAGTAGCATCTGGGAGCTCTGGAACAAAATCCTCCCTAGCCCCAACCGTGAGTTCTGATCAAAACCTGGCAGGAGAACAGGCCTCACTTCCAATTAGAACCAAAATGGAAGGGACCTTACTCTGGTTCTGATCACTCCCACAGTTCTTAAGGTTAAAGGTATTGCCAGCTGGGTGCACTTATTGCTAGTGAAGCCAGATGGCCAAGGAAGTGTCAACTCACTGGAAGCACCAGATGGGATGGCCATTGGACGGCCTGGAATACCTCTCCAAGAGACAAAGTTAAGTAGTGTCTGTGTCAAAGCCAGTTCATAAAGTGTGTGCTATTCCCTTTACTCAAGCCCAAACGCCCATTGTTAGGGTGAGGGCAAGCCAGACACTCCTTAAGAAATCTTGTCTGTGTCCATTTCCTGTATTTTCTCACCATGCAATGACTAAAAGGTCAGTGCCTCTTCTCATCCCCCTCTTAGCTGTCTTAATTAGGCATAACCACTGCTGTGGGAACTGGGTGTGACAGTTTATACCAAACCCAGCAGGTCTACCACAATCTCTCCCTAGAGTTAACTAACAGCATAGGAGAAACTAGCCATGCCTTAGAGGCCCTGAGACAGCAAACAAACTCTCTTGCTGCTAGGGTGCTGCAAAATTACAGGGCACCAGACAGGCTATCAGCAGCACAGGGAGCGATAGGTCTGTTTCTCAAGGAAGAATGCTGTTTCTATGTAAACTGCTCTGGAATAGTCCTTGACAGCATTCAAAATCTTCAAGATGAAGCCCACCAACTTCAGGAGGATGCAGCCTCTAAAGGCACCTACCTGGCCTTTCCTACTCTTGTGGGACCATATATCTTTAAAATTCTGAGTATATTTCTTCCAGAATCAAAGTACTAGTTATGTGGAGATTTCATCCAGCTCCAACCATGGTGCCGGACTCGTCTTCCGTCAACTGCAATAGAATAGCCAGAGGTTTTACACCTTGCCAGGCAGGGCCTACTCCCCCTAACCAGCGGGAAGCAGTTACAGAAGACTGACCATCACCCTTCAGCAACCCCTTAAGAATAAGGGTGCAAATTCTCTGAGGGGATAATGAGGCAGGATAGTTTAGGGAAAAGGAAGATGAGCTGCAGCTGAGACCTGACAGAGACCATGGCCGTGAGACACATGGCTGTGAAACCCCACCTGGAAACCTCCTGAGGGGAAGGCTGCAGGAAGGATCCTGTGAGACCCCAGCCACGAGGTCCTGTTCAGGTCAAGGAGAAGCCCTGGATGCCTTTAAAAGGCCTCCCCATCGGCCCCCTGAGAACTAACTGGGGTAACCAATAAGAACAGCAAGCAGCTGGGCCCCTCCCCCAAAATTAGGAAGGGGAGCAGTGAATAATGGCTTAAAATGGGTAGCCCCATAAACCCAAACGCTCTCACACCTACACCTGGGGTGTGTAACTGTTCTTTCCCCCCATTTCTCTATAAACTCTGTTCTTTTCTCCCATTTCTCGATAAATTACTGGCTTATCCTATGGCATGTTCTGAAATTCTTATGTAACATAGCCAAGAACCTGGAGGAATCCATCATCCCCCGACTTCCCCCGACTTCAGCTTCTCATGTCACTCAAGGCAAATGCAAAATCTTCATAGTGACCCCTTCCCAAACTCTCCCCTTTGCCCCTACTGTTCCAGGCACTTTGGTCTGCTCCTTGTTGTTCCCTGAGCATTACAAGCATGCTCCCAGCCCCTCTCTCTGGAATGCTTTGACTTAGAATATCCACACAGCTCTGTCCTGCCCCTCTTCCGGTCTCCCTTCCAAAGCCACATCATCAGAGAGGCCTTCTCCTACCACGCAACTGAAAATAACAAATCCCTCCCCTTACTTGTATTCCCTCGCCTCCCTCCTTTCTGTGTTTTTCTCCATAACACTTGTCACCACCTGACTTCCTAGTTATTTTACTTACCTGTTTTTTCACCTTCCCTCTACCTCCCCCATCCACTTAAGAATGCAAGCTCCATGAAGATAGAACATTTCATCACCCTCGTTCAATTCTAGGGATGAAACATAAGGAACTGACTCACAAAAATGCCAGTTTCATATGGGCCAACCTAAGATACCCCATCAGTAAGAGGAGCCTCCAGCACAGAGTAGCATTCAATAGCAGTTGGTGAATAAATCGATAATTTAATTTATCAATACACCAAATACTAAAAAAAAATTATAGAGATTTTATGCACGTTATTATTCTTGGTAAGAACTTTACAATCAGCTGGTTAGATTTTTTTATATAATCTGTCAATCTTCCAATTCCTGTGTGGAGCTGAATACAGATGGGTGTGTAAATAAAAATTAAAAACACTTTTGTTAATACACTGAGCCTAGATTTTAAAGATACAATATATGTGTGCCACAGCACTCACTAGGAATTTCAACACTCATCCATCAACCTCAAAGCATCCTGTGCTGAGAGGGACACTTCCCTATCAGTTGGCAGAATCTCTTTGGATTCAAGATAAGGCTCTTTTTTAAGTGAAATTAAGGCAGTGAGTTTGAACAACCACCTGCCATACAGTGCCCTACTTAACTCATCACCACTGTGTTCACACAGAGGAAGGGGTATTCCTTAGAAAAGAATAATGAGCTAATAATCATGTTCCATTGAAAAATCTCTGTTAATTTATAGCTTATAATGAGCATCTAGCTTAAAATTATTGCAGAAACAAAACGTTTCCACAGGGAAATATTTCCTATTGGCAGACTTGACTTAGTATATTTGGTTTACTTTAACAATGTTTCAGCTGCTTTGTTAAAAAAAGGCCAGAAATTCTAATGTTGAGAAACAGACACACTAGGATGGAATAAATTATACAGTACGATAAGAAAAATTGGGCTAATTACTGTAGGACTGACACAGTAGTCCTTGTTTCTGATCACAAGGTGTTGTAGAAATTGTTGTCAAACCCAAGTCACCCCTTCGATTACCATTTCAAATTATTCACCGCTAATTTGCAGCACTTCCTATGGAAAGCTGGAGAAGGTTTTGTACTCACACATTGAGGGCAAGGAGACAGCTTAGACATTTTAAAAACATAAGAAGAAAGTGTGCTTTCTGGCCCATTAAAAACCCCTTAGCGATCACGAATCAGCAAGGTTTCTGATATTCACCTATGATCTAATATAAAGCATTAGTTTTTATACCCACAACAAAACATGGACCTGCAGAAGTTTTCAAACAGTCCTCCAGCAGCTTCATGCGGGCTTTCTGGAGCTCTGGGCTGTCCCATTCATCTTCATCCACTCCCCAGTACAGATCTATGACCTGCGAACAGACGGATGAGGCAGCATTAGTTTACCTGTGGGGAAATTTAATTTATCGGTGGGCTTTGCTCCCGGTCACAATGGCAAGCTAACGTGGCTTTTAACTTCTCTCTTTGCAGCATGTTTTCCTTTAGAGAGGGAAAAATGATTTTGAAGAGCCATCTAAAGAAATGCTTTTTCACAAAAAAAATCCCATAATGAGTTGACGATGAGCTTTCTAATACCTGCTTTTGTTCCTGATTATACTGTTGACATGGGCACAGAGAAAATGAAATGCTAAGTATTGGAGGCTTTGCAGCACAGGCTTTCATTATTCTGAAATGATAACAGAATTTCAGGAAAGTGCTTGAAAGCAGCTGGGATAAGATTACCACATTATCTGAGACAATTAAATCGCAGAATATAATGTTACTGTATATCTAAATGTGAGAAGGTGAAAGCACAAAATGGGCATTAACATATACTAACCAGAATTCAAACATCTACACTTCTTAAAAACAAACAAACAAACAAAAACCAAATAAACCCTCTTATTATCGTGCTTTATCTCACGGGGACATTTTGCTTATGTCTGATGTATGTGCACACTCTGGCTTTCATCAACATTTATATATATATTTCTAAAAACCATGTATTAGAAAACAATGAAAGCTATGCCTTACTGAGAAGAGAGGATAATAGGATCCACTATCTTCCTACTTCAAAGACTACTGGGGAAGATTCTGAGAGTCTATAAAAACTTTTACACAAGTACGCTCTTTGAAAAGTGTTATGGAGAACAGTATGGGTTTCTCTCCCTTTGCTCTACTGCTATCTGCATAAAGGTAACATTTCCATTTACAGCTTTGAAGAGTTCTTTTCCTTTCCTTGTTTCCCATAAGCAGAAATAAGAACCTCTCCCCTCCCTACCTGCATTCAGTGAAATGGAAGCCCAAAGAGTGGAGGTCGTCACTTTACCCAAGTAGACCCAGGGAACTTTGCATGGTTCCCATCTCTTGGCAGTGGCCCTGGCATGGATATGTTTAGACCAGGTATTTGGCTATCTGCATTTGAGTTTTTACAGGACTGATAGAGACATGACAGCTTTTAAAAAAATGATCCCCCTGGCCTATTCCATGAGTTTCATAACATATAAAACTATCAGCACCAATTGGGGTTCTTCCCCTTGATCTACCTTATGAGATTTAATCACACAGTATAAAAGAAGGGGGTATCTGAGATTATAACTGCACTATCCAACACAAGAGCCTCTACCTGTGGTTATTAAATTTAAATTAATTAAAATTAAAGATTCATTTCCTCAAGTGCTTAATGGCTAGTGGCTCCCATCTTGGACAGTGAATATATAGAACATTTCTACCATCAGTGCTGTCAACTATTGAGCTTCAGGACAGCACAGACATCATCTAGTAATAAAAGGGGAACCAATTACATTGCCTTCCTTTTGACCCATCTCCTTCTTATAAGCTTACCTCCTCATTAATCTTCTTATCGTCACTCTATCTGTTTATTCTGTACCAAGGGCCTGGTATTTGTCTAGCAATGTGCTAGACAGAAAAGGGATATAAGATTATTTAATTTGGTAAATGATAGATGGTCAAGGCATCATACTCTCAGCAAAAAAAATGGTAAAGAAATAACATTTCTGGTACATCTGTTAAGAATATTTCTGGGTGCTCTAGATGCCACAGAGAGCCTTGTGGTAAAATCCTGCCCCATTAGGACTTATTTATGCTGTTTTAGGATTCAAAACCTGAACCTTTCCACCTCGCTGAACTGGGAAGATGATCAAAGGGCTGTGGCAAGTGCTGACAGAGTATTCTCGGGGGTGAGGGGGGTGTGCAGCAGAATCTCTTGAGATGCTGCTCGTCTCCTGTCCTGAAAGGACAATCACATCCTTGGTCTACTGCTATTCTTAACAATGAGTTAAAAGATCAACTGGCAAGTGGAGGAAGAGAAGGGGTAGCTCAACTGGTTGGTCAGAGTCTGGGAGTCATTGGGCTTTACTGGTGGTAGAGTCACTGTGTCAAAGTCAATGCCCATGCATGGTAGGACCTCATGTGTTCTCTGCCACTTCTTGGATTCCTGATTCTGGCTGTCCTGACCATGGGAAAAGGCCATTGGGTGGTTCAGTTGGACAAACTAAATGGCTGAGGCCAGGCAAATGCTCAGAAGCCTAGACTTGTTTAGTAGAAGACACTGAAATCAATCCTACTCTTCTTATTTGCTATTGCTCCTGATTGGGTTGAGGCAAAAAAAGGATCAGATCCTTATGGGGCTTCCACTAGCTCATAATCCCCCCTTCTGTCTGATTTAGAAAAAAAATACCTCTTCCAGACACTTGTTTCATCTACAGAAAATTGTTATGATACTGAAATCACTGGAAAAATATATTTTTGGCCACCTGCCAATACATTGACAAAATAAATATCTGAATCTACTGCAATGTGAATGGCACCCCCTTGGTTGTGCTATGTGTAACCAAACAGCTGTACACAAAGCCCTGTCTCCATCCCTGTATCTGAGACTGGGTATATCTGATGAAGGTCTGATTTAGATGTTAGATGGGAAACAAGTGTCCTATTTTGTCCTTGGGCCTAAGACAAATTTTCAAATCCATTTTCTCCCAGAGCTTGTCACTGGGCATCTAGTACCTTCCTGTCTATTAAAAAAACGAACTGTGCTCATGTATGTGAATGCACCATTGTTTCAAATGCCAGCAAAGGCCAGTTAGGAAGCATGAAAGTGGTAGGTCCTGAACTACGGCAATTTTGGTAAAACTGGAAATGACACACATTTAAGAGATGGAACTGTTATGTCTTAAAGAGAAACTTAGGTGGATGTGGCAGGGGGCAAGGTTGAGCAGGTGGGTGTGGTTGTAATGGAGAAGATTCAAAAGCGATTCCAAATGGGAAGTTTCTCTTGGGTTGTAGAGAGAGTGCTGCCTAATATTCCAGGTAACTCTGATGGCACAGAAGCGCAGTAGATAATGCTCACAGTGATTACTACCACTGAATTCCTTAACTCTCAGCTTCAACGTTTAGCTTAAATGCCACCTCCTATATGAATTCTTCCCTTACTCCCAAAGGACATGATTTTTTCTCCTAAACCTCTAGCATCTTTTGTACTTTTTATTTAAAAAAGACCCTTTGCTGAGTTCCACTTCTGGAATGTTAGCACAGGGAGTTCTGTGAAGCCACTCCTCAGTGCAAAAAGCATAACTCCTGAAAATTACAACAAAAAGAAACCTTTTAAAAGTTTCTGGGAATGGTCCTAGGGGCATACAGCAAATGAAAATACATTTATACAAGAAAATCTACTAAAATTTGGTAGGAACAGTGAGAATCTGTGGTGTCTGAACAACAACCCACTTGTTCCCTCTTCGTCCCTGCTGAGTGAGAAGGAATCTTCACTTCAGGTGGGTGCATCCAAGAACACAATAATCCTTCTTCACCCAACTCTCAGTCAACAGATACCATATTTTCCTAGGAGAGGCAGGTTTCTTCATTCCATCAGCTACATGATGCAGAGGCTAAATTCCAGGTGAGTATAGCTGAGAAGTCAGGGTCTCTCTTCGTCTTCCATCCAGTACCTACTCATAAGGTGGAGGCTCTACTTTCGGTGTGGCACATTGAGACTACTGAGGCTCTGATCACCTCATGCTAGCTCTTTCGTGGAGTAGAGGTCCCATGCCAAGAAAGGCAAGCCAAAGAGACCAGAGGTTCCTGCCCCCATCCAATGCCCTGCTCTTAAAGCAAGGGTGTCACTTAGAAAGAAGTGTGCCATTGTCCCTGACTCTATCTCCACAAAAAAAAAGTCTTGTGGCTCAGAGCTTTTGCTCAGAGGGAGAGGCAGTTCATAAACTAGAGAACTCTGAAACTCTCCCCAAAGGAACTGACTCTATTTGAAACAGAAGGTAGGAAAGTTCAAGCCTAAGGGCACTCTCAGAAAAAATGGAGAGAAGTGGATATAGCTCAAATGGTTGAGCACCTGCTTCCCATGTACGAGGTCCTGGGTTCAAGCCCTGGTACTTCCCACAAACAAACAAACAAACAAACAAACAAACAAAAAATGGTGGAAAACAAGTAAGTGCACCTGGTAGATTCAAGAGAGATACAAGCTAATCATTAGACCAACTAATTTATCAGAGGGAAAAAGACAGCTAAGAGGAGCGCTCCTGGGGTCAGAAGAAACATCAAACACTGACCACGAATATTAGCCTTGACAAGGAGTCCAAATTTAATAGGACCTGGTTGTGGAACAATTTATGCCCCAGGGCATTGTCAAAAACAATGGAGCAATCAGGCAGCAAGTAGGTACAATTGAGGGAAAGAGCTAGTAAAATAGAGTTGCTACAACAACTGTCACCCCCAGGTAACTGAATGCATGTCCACGGTTGGGCATAGGAGCAATATCAAAGGGATATTGATATTGATATCAATATCACTGAGGGAGAAACAGACTTCACTAAAATAGTCCAGCTGGTCACTAAAAAAAATGCATGAGCAAACAACAATAACAAGCCTCAGAGGAGGGAAGGAGAAACAGTATCCAGAGTCACTACAATATATTATCCAAATTGTTGCATTTTAAACCAAAAATTACTAGATGCAAAGAAACAGAAAAATGTTACCCCTACATAGGAAAAAAGCAGGCAACAGAAACTGCTTGTGAGAGGGACCAGATATGGGACTTAACAAAGACTCCAAAGTAGCCATTATAAATATGTTCAAAGAACTAAAGGAAATGATACTTAAAAAATTAAATAAAGGTATGATGATAATGTCTCATTAAATAAAGAATTATCAATTATGAGATAGAAATTATAAAAATAACCAGAACAATAACTGAAATGAAAATTCACTAGAGAAGCTCAGCCATAGACTTGAACTGGCTCAATAAAGAATGAACAAACCTAAAAATAAAATGGTAAAGATTATACAGTCAAACAGAGAAAAAAGAATGAAGAAAAAATAAACACAGCCTCACAAAAAGTGGGTCACCACTAAGCATACCAACATACAAGTAATGGGAATACCAAAATGAGGGTAGAGAATAAAAGAAGCGAAAAAAATTTTTTAAAAGAAATAATGGCTAAAAATTCCCCAAATTTGATGGAAAACATTAATCTACCATTCAAAAAGTTCAATAAATTCCAAGTAGGATAAAAACAGAGATTCACACTCAGCATATCATATAAGTAATATTTCTGTATCTTCTGTATCTTGCTGGAATTAAGTTAGTATAAATCTGACATAGATTCTGATAAGTTAACCACTAAGAAAATAACTAAAAAAATATGGTGAAAAAAATCATTAAAGGAATTAAAATATTACACTAGAAAATTTTCACTTATATTCACTTACTGCAAAAGAAAGAAGCAGAGGAAGAAATGAACAAAAAAGATATGAGATATACAGGAAACGAAAAGTAAAATTGCAGACATAAATTCAACTACATCAATAATAAAATTAAATGTGAATGGAGTAAACAATCCAATTAAAAGGCTGACATTGTCAGACTGGATAAGAAACAAGTTCCATTTAATATGCTATCTAAAGGATTCAACAATACAAATAGTTTGTAACTAAAAGGAGGTAAAAGAAATATGAAAATAGCAATCATAAGAAAGTTGTAGTGTCTAGACTAGTATCAGATAAAATAAATTGAAGGGAGAAATAGACAATTCAAGAATTGTAGTTGGAGACTTCAATTCCCTTTCAATAAAAGCTAGAACAAATGGGTAGAAGATCAACAAAACAATAGAACACTTGAAAAATATTATAAAACAACTTGTCTTAATAGACATCTATGGAACAGTCTGCCCAACAGAAGCAGAATATGCATTCTTGTCCAGTGCACATGGAATATTCTCCAAAACAGAACATATGTTAGGCCATAAAACAAGTCTAAATAAACTTAAAAGGATTTAAAATATATCAGATATGTTCTCTAACCACAGCGGAATAAATTAGTAAGAGAAAGAAATTTGGGAAACTCACAAATAAGTGAAAATTAAGTTCTTAACTAATAAATAGGTAAAAAAAATCAAAAGGGAAACTAAAAACTACTTTGAGATGAATGAAAAATGAAGACACAACATATCAAAACATATATGATGCAGCTAAAGTAGTACTTAGAAGAAAATTTATAGTTGTGAACACCAGTATTAAAAAAAAAGAAACATCTGAAATCAATAACCTAACTTTCTACCTTAAGACTCTAAAAAAGGAGCAAGATAAATCTAAACAAGCAGAAGAAAGGAAATAATAAAGATTAGAGAGAAAATTAATGAACTAGAGAATAAAAAAAAAACAAAACAGGAGAAAATCAACAAAAACCAAAAGTTGATTCTTTGAAAATATCAACAAATTAACAAAGCTTTAGCTAGAATGTCAATGATAAAGAGGAGAGAAGGAATGAAAGACAGAACATTATTACAAACCTAACAGAAATAAAAAGGATTATAGAGAACGCTATGAAGTACTGCATGCTAATGAATTTAATAGCTTAGATGAAATGGGCAATTTTCTTGAAAGATACAGACTACTTAAACTGACTCAAGAAAAATGAAAAATCTTGATAGACTTTCAGCAAGAGATTGAATTAGTAACCCCGCCCCCCCCCAAAAAAAAAAACTACCCACAAAGAAAATTTCAGGCCCAGATTGATTCACTGGTGAATCCTACCAAATATAGATATAAAAAATTAATACCAATTCTTCATAAACTCTTCCAAAAATAGAAAAGAGATAATACTTCCTAACTCATTCCAAACCCCAGTACCAAAACCAGGTATCACAAGATAAGAGAATTATGGGACAACATATATTATAAATATAAAAACAAACATATTCAGCAAAATACTAGAAAATATAATCCAGCAACATATAAAAAGGATTATACAACATGAAATGTGAGGTAGCTTTCCCTCAGAAAATCAATTAATATAATAAATCATATCAATAGAATAAAAGACAAAAGCCACAACATTCTCATTGTATGAGGAATAAGCATTTGACAAAAGCCAACAACTTTTCATGATGAAAACAGTCAACAAACTAGTAATAGAAATGAACTTCTTCAACCTGATAAAAGGTACTTAAAATGCATAGCTAAAATCATACTTAATGGTGAACGACTGGATGCTTTCCCATTAAGATCAAGAACGGCACAACAATGCCCACTCTTACCACTTCTATTAAACACTAGAAGTTCTAGTCAGGGAAATTAGGCAATAAAAAGAAATAAAAGACATCTAGGTAGGAAAGGGAGCAGTAAAGCTATCTATATTCATTGATGGCATAATCTTGTAGATAGGAAACTCTAAGGAATACACTAAAAAACTATTAGAACAAATAAACAAGTTCAGCAAGTTGCAGGACACAGGATCAATATACAAAAATCAATTGTATTTCTATAGAGTTGCAATGAACAATCCACAAATGAAATTAAGAACATAACTGCATTGACAATGGCATCAGAAAAGAATAAAATTCTTAGGGAATTTTAGAGCATAACCTCTAAAAACAGCAAAACGTTGAAACAAACTAAAGAAGAGCTAAATAAATGGAAATACTTCTGATGTTCATTATCAATATTAACATTAATATTTATCTTAATTAAAATGGAAATTCTCCCCAAATCAAGCTACAGATTCCACAAAATCCCTATCAAAATCTCAGCTGTTTTCCTTATAGAAATTGTCAAGCTTACCCTAAAATTCATATGGAAATTAAAGGGACCAAGAATAGCCAAAGCAATATAAAAAAAAAGCATGTTGGAAGAGTCACACTTTTAATTTCAAAACTTACTACAAACCTACAGTAATCAAGACATTGTGATACTGGCATATGGATAGACATACAAATCAATGGAATAGAATTGACAGTCCAGAAATAAACCCCCATGTTTATGGAAAATTGATTTTTTTTACAAAAGTGTCAAGATTGTTCAGTGGGAGAAAGGAGAGTATTTTCGACAAATGGCCCTGGGCCAACTGGATATCCACCTGCAAAAGGGTGAATATGGACCTCTACCTCACATCATATGCAAAAATAAAATAAATCAAAGAAATAAATGTAGTTGCTAAAACTAGAAAACTCTTACCAGAAAATGTAGGTGCAAACCTTCATGGCCTTGAATTTTGCAAATCATGTATCTGATTAAGTATTTGTATCTAGAATATATAAAAAAACTCTTAAAATTCAATAACCCATTAAAATTGAAAAAAATCTGAATAGACATTTCTCCACCTAATATATAAAAATGGATGGTAAATACATGAAAAGATGCTCAACATCATTAGTCATTAGGGAAATGCAAATCAAAACCACAATGAGATAACACATCACACCAACTAGGATGACTATAATAAAAAAGAAAGAAAATAACTAGTGTTGGCAAGGATGCAGAGAAAATGGAAGCCTCATTCACCACTGGTAGGTATAAAAAATGGTACAGCCACTTTGGCAAACAGTCTGAGAGCTCATCAAACAGTAAAACAGAGTTGCCATATGACCCAGCAATTCCACTAGTAGGTATATACCCAAGAGAAATGAAAACATATGTCCACGTAACAACTTGTATCCAAATGTTAATAAGCCTTATTTATAACAACTAAAAAGTAGAAACAACCCAAATTTCCATCAACCGATGAATAAATAAAATGTGGAGTACACAATGGAATATTATTCAGCAATAATAAGTAATGAAGTACTAATACACTTTAGATCATGGATGAATCTTGAAAACATTATGCTAAGTGAAAGAATATAGTCACAAAAGACTACAAATTGTATGATTCCATTTAAATGAAATGCCCAGAAGAGGTAAATCTATAGAAACAGAAAGTAGATTAGTGGTTGGGGAGATCGGAGGGTGATGGCTAAAAGTGACAGGTTTTCTTTTTGGGGTGATGAAATGTTCTAAAATTGATTGTGGAAGTGATTGCATAACTCAGAACATACTAAAAACCATTGAAATGTACACTTTAAATGATACTTGAATAAAGCTGTTACAAAAAATGGCATATTGTACATCTAGTTTGCATTGTAATTTTCTACAGGTCTTATATTCCATTATGATAGTTTAGTTGTTGAGTGCAGTAACAGTATCTGTTTAGTTCAAGCATCTAGCACACCAAAAGCTAAACAATAAGATCTAAATAAGTATGTGTGGACCAAATGACTTGGGAAAAATGTCAAAACAAGGCTTTCATTTATATTTTTTATCAGAAGCCTGAAGGATATTACATGATATATTTGCAACCTATGGGAATCATTTGTAATAGTTTTTGTATCCATGTTTTCTTTAAAGTTTGGCCACCATTGCTCTCATCCGTGTCTTCTCCACGTCTTCTTACTTCAGTAGTTTCTTTAAATATTGCCCTGCCGTTATCTTTATTTCCTTAAGCTCTCCTTTCCCATAGATGTTTATGGTCAGAAAATGATGAAAAAAGATAAATCAAGCAACGGTAAAGAAAGGGAAGAAATAAATAAACGAGACATCCAACTTAATGCAGTAACAAAACACAATTTTTGGCAAACACATGTGCCATATATCCACATGATCAATAACTGGCAAAAAGCACTTGGGACCTTAAGTGCTCAACAAGACAAGATTTATTATATACTTAAAAAAATTAAATTTAGCTTTTAGCTCCCTAATGTCCAGAACACTGCAGACACTGGAATCTAATTTACTATTTATTGGAATACTAACTTGTTGTCAGCACATTTTATGTGCCTTTACTTATTTCATCATTAGGAATAAAAGCTCAGGAAATTAATTTGATTTTATCTTTTTTACTTAAAATCACCTAACTTGTATTAAAAAATTCTTAATGAAGCTAATTTATCATGCCTATTATAATGTGCTGAATTGGTCTGGAAAAAAAAAGCCAGCAAATAAAAGTCATAGCAAATATCACTGCTTGAAATCAGACATACTCATTTAAATAACAAGATTACCTAACAATAAAGCAACGTTTAAAAAACAAAATAACCTCATACTTTGCTAAAAGATAAAAAGACAATCAAATTTGAATTCATAATGGCCTCATATCATCATTTCTTCAGAGTATTTGAATTTAAGTATTTTCCCACATTTTTTCTTTCTCAATTTTCCAGGCTATATAACACTATCAATGCAAAATAGAAATGTAATTGCAGAGATAAAATGACTGATTTTTCTTAACAAACATAGTTCTGAAATGAAGACTTTTTTCAAAATTATTGCAATGGGAGACGACAAACTCATTCCAATGATGTTGCCATTGCCCAGAGTATTTCTTCTTTAGGAATTATTTTCTAATTTCCCACTGAAAAAAATCTGGTCACTTTATAGTTGGAGTTTGTTTTAATTAAAAAATGGCATTTCTCTAGCCTTGCTGGTCTTTATGTTTATAAGATATGGCTGTGTAAGAAACTTTAGCTCTTTCAAAAAGTGGAATCGATTTTTAGAAGGATTAACATTTGTCACCACCAAAAATATTCAAATGAACACATGGCAGGTCCAAAAAGTATTGGACAGAGGCAATATTATTGTGCTAAGGTCATAGCTTTCCAAGGTAAATATGGTGATGAAGACAACACTCATTTGCATTTGTTTTGGTATTTATGTCCCATTTCTAGAATGCCCATCTCATTGCAGAAGGTAAGCAGGGAGAAGTGAAAACTCCCCCACAGTCTTGGTTTACTGGATGCTGTTTACCAGAGGTAAGTATGGTTTGTAGATGTGATATTCTCTACTTTCGAGATGCTTGGGACACAGGTCCACTAGTACTACTGCAATTAGTCATTTTAGGTCTCCTAAAGTTATTCTATTGATCATAAGATAGATGACTAAGAGACATGTGGGAGCATCACTAAATAGGCTCTTCTGGGGAAAGCGGGTCCTAAATCAGTCCTACGAAGTTCATACGTCATCACCAGAAAGAAAGAAAGTCCGACAGTATGAAGTAGGATGAAGCTTCATCCATAGCCTCATGAAGCCAGCTTACTGCTCAGACTCAATGTCCCTTGTGGCTTGGGAGATTTAGACTCTGGACAACCCTAACAATTATACTGTGATGTAGGGAAGAACTAAACCATGAACCAGGGCTGGATCTCCAGCTACTAAAGGCTTGATGATCATAGTGATTGAGAGAAGTACCAGGAGTTGTTGGAAGCAGAGAAGCAGCAGCCAGAGAAGAGTGGTGTGCATCTGTGCGGAGTATAAGTCAGAGAAGCTCACTGAATAAGGGAACATTAGCCAGCCTACAACTAGGTACCAGCTTTCTTCGGTGGCAGTACACCTGATCAGAAACAAAGAGTGCCTCAGTGAAAAACCCTAAGTGGTCTTTGTTCTTGTCACCAGGATTCTGGCAACTACTATAGACTGGGGTATGTCAACACAGGTATATGAGAGATCCTCCGGGTTTATATGTATCTGTATTACTACTGTGGCTTCCTCAAGTGTCTTGTAGCTTCCATTCTTGCTGTCTCTAATCCATTAATACTGCAGGGAGAGGGATATTTGAAAAATGCAAATCTGATCATAGTAGCTTAAATTTCCTTTTGCTGTGTCAAGCACAACATGTGGTAACTTATTTAAACCTTAAACAAGCTCATGAAGTAGATACTGCTATTATCCCCATTTTGCAGAAGAAAATATTGAGGCACAGAGAAGCTAACTTCTTCAAAGTCACAAGGACAGCAAGGAGCAGAGGTGGAATTTGAACCTGAGCTCTTACCATTATTTTACAGTGCCTTCCATGCTGAAGCTTCCCATCACCCTGAAGGTAAAGTCTAGAATCCCTGATATGATTTCTGAGATATGCCATGATCTGGTCCCTGCTGACTCTCCAACCTCATTTCATATTATGTTCACCCTTTTTGTTTATGCTCTACCTATATGCAGAAACACACACATATATGCACACTCACAGAGAGAACATGTGTGTGTGTCTGTGCAGTTTCTCAAATTTAAGAATGTAAGAGGCTGCAAGGTACAGTGATTAAGAGCATGGAGACTAGGGCGAGTGGTTCAAATCCTGACTCTGCCACCTATTAGCTGTGTGCTCTTCAGTAGTTATTTGCTTCTATATATCTAAGTTTCCTCATCTAATAAAATAGGGATGATAGAATGTAGCTCCTAGGCTCATAGTAAGGATTAAGCAAGTTAACGTGTACATAGCACTTGGAAGCAGTGCCTGGCAGGTAGTAGGAACTACATAAAAGTAAAGTTCTCTCCCAAATTTGATCATGAAAAAATGTTCCCTCTGCCTAGAATATTCTTCTTTTAACCTAGCCAGCTCCCCCCACTAATTCTTCAGGATTCAGCTTAAACGTCAGTTCCTCAGCCTGGCCTTCCTGATGCCTCCAGATGTGATGAGGTCCCTATTATGCACAAGAGTACTCTGTATTTTCTTTGCAGCTTGCATCACCCTGGCCACTGTTCTTATGGCTGTCTGCCCTGTGAGATTGTAAACTACATGAGAGCATGGACTATGTGTGCTTTCAACACTTATGGTATCTACCACACCCAAAACTCAGCCTGGTGCAGAGTAGAGGCTCAACAAATGTCTATGAATGAATGAATGAAGTCCAGAGGATGAAGAACCTTAAACTGTCGGAGATTTGCAGTAGACTTCATTGAGGAACATATTTGTCTGGTCTTGAAGGCTATATACAGAGGATGCCACTCTTCAGAGAGGGTAGGAGGGCCTTCTAGAAACACAGAACTGCGCTGCAAAGACAGAAATGTGACACTGCCTGTCCGTGTAGAGATGGTGAGAAGGTCATAGCTCGTACATTTTGCTATCTTATGATCAAGGGTTTATAACTATTGACAAAACAGATCTCTTAAATGAGTGCTCTTTTAACTGTGCAAAGACTTGTTATACAGTCTTTATTCCAACTCCTATAAGAAACAAAAAATGAGGATGGAAAGAATTCTACCTCATGTTTAGAATTTGAGAACGTTTTCATGGTGACTTACCCAAATGGGAGATGCAAAAGTCACTGAAAATGGGGACTATTTTTCATTCTATTTATTGAAAGACTAATTCTCTTGGGTTGTTTCCAGGATTGGGGTAATCTGACAGTTACAATTTAGTAGCATTAAATGCTCAGCAAAAAGTAGCTTCTCCAGTAAATTTTGGAGCTCCACACAATGCCACCGCTCTATAATTAGGGAAAATATTAAGTAGAAGTTTGTCTACGAGCACAGAGTAAATGAGGAAAAAAACTGCTGCCTGGGGCAATCAAGAATGAGAATTCCAGAAGAACCATTCCGTGCTAAAGAAATGGTTAGTCAAGATTTACAATAAAATTGGAGCAATGAAGGTCAACTATAACATACTATTCTTTCCCTTTTGCCTTTTAACATCTTATTTATCTTCCTTCTCCCTTTCTATAAAGTGGCTCACTCACCTGGATAGGAGAAGGGTGATGTAACATACTTATAATTCTTTTAGAGAATATCAACTTGGTAAGGCCTGTCTCAGTTTTGATGGACAGCAGTGAAATGTAAAGTGATTTAGACAATTTGGAGTGCTGGTCTGAGTGAAATGAACTGTGATTCAATGAGGAGATATGCATTTCACTTTAGAAAGAAGCATGCATTTGACTAATAGAAAGTGGAAAAGGGGTGATTAATTGGCAATGTGGAGAAAAGATCAAAGGTACCACAACAAATCCTGTCAATTCTAAAGCCAATGATGTATTTTGGTAACTCAGGAGGCAAATTGCACTTTGAGATTCTAGAGCAGGCAGACAGTTTAGAGAAAGAGGAATGTGTACAGAGGAGATTGGACTCAATAGAACAGGAGGGCTGCAGTAGGAGAAGCAGGAAATGGTGGAAGAAAAGTAGGTAGGGACAGTTGATGATAAACTTTCCAATCAATAATTATTAGGTCAAATTAGTATGCAGACTCAAATAATTTAATTTAGCCTACAACCTTCATGTGCATAAGGAATGTAAATTCTTTATTTTGTCTAAAAAGTATTCTGGATGACTTCCTGACCAAGTGGATCTCTGGATAAAGTGAATTTTTAGTTCTATGCAGTTTAAACCTTAGTCTGAACTGCTATTTTTAAGTATCCTTTATTTAGTGCCTATTTGTTCTTGGATCAAGATACCTAGTCTTTCAAAAGATTCCCCAATTCCCCCACTAATTTTTCCCTAAGAAGATGTCTGGATGACCTCATGTCCTAAGGGAAAAATGGACTTCTTGGGGTGAAAAATGGAGTTCTTGGGTGCAGTGACCTTAGACTTCTTTAGCTTCAGTTGATGTTCACTGTCTGGCTGGTTGATGGCAGGCATGGCAGGTTTGGGACAGGTGTAACCCATGGACTGGCCTTTCCTTTTCAGCTCAGTCAGAGGCCAGTGTCGCTGTATAGTTGACCCAGCTCAACCTCACATCCTCCGGATGAAGAGCTCCACATCTTTGCCCCATTCTCCATCCAGCTACTCACTGCAGGCCTTTTGTGTGGTCACCTCTCCCTGCCATGGGGACTGGCAGTGGCTCTCAACTCTGCATATGTGATATAAAGTCACTGAGGGCAGCTCAGGAAATAAACCTCATGGTTTCTTGTTGGCAGGTCCATTATGTGGCCATGCCCAGGTTGGAGGTGTGTGATGATTTGGAACTGTACATACCCCAGAAAAACATGTTCTTAAAGTTAATCCATTCCTGTGGGTGTGAACTCATGGTAAGTAGGAACTTTCGATGACAGTATTTCAGTTAAGGTGTGACTAACCTCAATCAGGATGGGTCTTAATCCTATTATTGAAGTCCTTTATAAGAGGGAAATTAAGACAAAGAGAGAAAGCCAAAGATGGAGCAGCCAGAAGCTGGAATCAATGGAAACTGGAAGAGAAGGGAGAGACTAGGAGACCCTGCCATGTGCTGTGTCACTGACAAACTATGTACCCAGGATCGCCAGCAGCCAGTCCCTGAATGCCACAGTCCTTGGTGAGAAAGCATCACCTAGATTTGGACATTTTCCTGGCCTCAAAACCATGAGTGAATGAATTCCCATTGTTTAACCTGACCCATTTCAAGGTTTTCATTTAAGCAGCTGTTTTAGTTTGCTAAGCTGCTCAAAGCAGAGACTATGAAATGCATTGGGTTTAACAATGGAAATTTATTTGCTTACAGGCTTACAGTTTTGAGGCTGAGAAAAATGTACAAATCAAGGTATCATCAGGTGATGCTTTCTTCCCAAAGACTAGCTGCTGGTGATTCTCCACTCCTCTGTCATATGGCAAGGCACATGGTGGTGCTTGCTGGTCTCTCCCTCCTTCTCTTCTGGGTTTTGTTGCTTTTGGCTTCTTGTTTCCATGGCTTTCTCTCTTTCTGTATTCATCCCATTTATAAAAGACTCAGAAGATTAAGACTTTCCCTGGGCCATGCCTTAAAGGAAGTAACTAATCAAAAGGCCCTACTTATAATAGGTTCATACCCACAGGAATGGATTCGCTTTAAGAACATGATTTTCTGTGGTACATACAGCTTCAAACCACCACAGCAGCTTAGGAACCTAAAACAGAGGGGCAGGGTGTACGAGAGGATCTCTTTCTACTTTCCAGAGTCTTAAATATAGCAGAGGCAAAATGCCCTCAGCGTTACCTTCACTTATCAAACCCACTTTCTTTCTGAAGCAAAGTGCAGGGAAAGGAAATGGGAAAGAACATCTGCTGAACTCTACCTAATTCTCTCTCCTGACTCCCTCTTTCTGTCTCTTTCTACCATTCTCCTAGTCTTGTTGCATAAATCCTATCGTGTATGTGAGACAATGAATATTTCCTGAATATTCTTCCATTCACATTCCTTCTGTACAGATCCCAAGCATCCTTTAGAGGGACAGATTCCTTGGAATGACCAGGGCAAAGGTCTTTTACTGTACTCAGTAAGGCAAAAGAAACATGTGCAGGAACAATCTTATTACATTAAGTTCTTTAAAATTGTTTTTTTTAAATTAGAAAAGTCATGGGTTTACAAAATAATCATGTCACATTAGGTTCTTGATCAGAGGAAGTAATTACAAGGCCAGAGACAGAAAGAAATTAACATTGGTTGAGCATCTGCCATGTGCCAGGCCCTTTGCGTTATCTCATTTAATTCTCACAATAATCCTGAGAGATAAATACTATCATGTTCATTTTACAGAGGACTCAACTAGGTGTCAAAGAAGACAAATATTTGCCTGAGATCATAGGATAGGTAATTTTTGGACCATAGACTTGAACTCTAATCTTTCTGATGGAAAAGTTCATGCAGTTTCCATTATACCATATAAAAGATGTAATATGCCATGTTTTATTGAATCTAAAAATCATCAGTTGTAGGCTATTCCAATATTTATGTGCCACTAAAAAGAAAAGCAATGCAATTACATGACACACCATTTACTCGTAAGATGAATCTTGATTTCAGAGATGTAAAAATGTGAAAAAAATGTACATCTTAGAATCAATGAAATACTGTAAACGCTGTTCAAGGATGAGTATTTGAGCAACTGTGTACAGTTTGGGCCAGAACACAAAAATACCAATGTTGTGGAAAGGTCAGGAAAAGGTTGCTACCATCATACAGCTATTAAGCAATGAAGGCAGAACAAAGACGGAGTCTTGTGAACTGGGAAGGAAAGGCGTGCTTAGAAACACTGTGGCAGATGAATCAATGGGAACAGTGACAGCTTTGACATAGGTTGAAAAGGGTGAAGAATGGACTGCATGCCCAGTTATTAAAGTCTGGAAGACCTGGAAAATGTAGAGATTGAGAAACTGGGAGAGGAGGAAGGAGGATGAGTTCTGTTTTAGACATATTAACATTCGTAAAAACAGAGAATTATCCCCAGGCAACTACTGGAGGGAAGAGAGCTGGAGATGCCGATATAGAGAGTACCCATGCAATCAGCAGTTCAAAAAGAAGATAGTGCCCTAGTTAGGGATCTGGAGAAGAAGGAAACCAGATGGACAGGTATGAGCCGGTGAGTACGCTGCACAAGGAAACATGTAGAGACAGAAGTTCAAGAGAAGAAGAGAAGAACAGAAGACTGTTAGTTTCCTAGGCTGCTCAAAGCAAATACCATGAAATGGGTCAGATTAAATGATGGTTTCAAGGCTGGGAAAATGTCCAGATCAGGCATCATCAGGGAGATGCTTTCTTCCAGAAGACTGGCTGCTGGCGATCCCTGGCTCCTCTGCCACATGGCAAGGTACACGGTGGGGTCTGCAGATCTCTTTTTCTCTTCTGGGTTTCGTTGATTTCAGCTTCTTGCTTCCATGGCTCTTTCTCTTACGTCTGAATTCATTCTGTTTATAAAGGACTTCAGTAATAGGATTGATGCCCACTGACTGAGGTGGGTCACATCTTAACTGAAGTAGCCTCAACAAATGTCCTATTTATAATGGGTTCACACCCACAGGGATGGATTAACTTTAAGAACACATTTTTCTGGGGGTACATACAGCTTCAAACCACCACACGGACCAAAGGGGCATCAGGAGGCACCTTTGGCAAGGATGAGCATCCACATCTCTGGTGTCTTCAGGTGGCATCACAATGTCATCCTGGAAGAAAGTGCCTATGGGCAAGATCTTACTGCTGGTAGGAGCAGCAGGTTTCACTCGCACACTTCCTTATACACCTAGAGATCCAACAATTGCCTGTTATAGTTAAGAAAAAGGGCTGGCAAAATCCTCAAATTAGAGAATGAACAATGGACTAAAGTAGACTTATTATTCTACCATAGACTTATTATTATTTATTATTATTCTAGCAATGGAAGAACTCTTATCATTAATATAAAGGCAGTGGTCACCAGAGGTTCTGACAGGAGAAAGAGGGAAGAATAGGTGTAATATGGGGGCATTTTATGGACATTGGATTTGTCCTGCATGACATTGTAGTGATGGATACAGGCCATTGTATATTTTGTCATAACCTACAAAATTGTGTGGGACAAGAGTGTAAACTATAATGTGAACTGTAGTTCATGATTAGTACAATGCTCTAATATGGGTTCATCAATTGTAACAAATGTACCACACTGATGAAGGATGTTGTTAATGTGGGAAAGTGTGGGAGGGAGAGGGGGTAGGGCTTATGGGAATCCCTTATATGTTTATGTAACATTTATGTAATCTAAAGCTCCTTTAAAAATAAATAAAATTAATTTAAAAAGAAAGAAAGAAAGAAAAAGGGCCGGGGCCAGAACATGAGAGTTCCTGCTTTGAGAAGATCTTGTTTTCTGTGCAAGGGCTTTTGGGGGAAAGTTTTTTTAAAGCTACATTTAGCAAAAGCTGCAAATGGTAACAAATGGCCCTCACCAAACAGGGACTATTAATTTAAGATATGAATATAAGAAGGATTAGTTTTCTTATCACTTGCCTCTCTTGATTTCAAAGAAAGTTTCAAGTATTAATACAGTAGCGAGTAAACCACTGACCCTAAGTTTTAGTTGGTCGGCTTGGGTATTATATTCATTTAGTAGTCCTGATTCCACAGCACTGTTGAAAGTTGCATGAACAATTTCAGATTATGTGCCCTATTAATGCAATGTCTCAAAGTGATCAAATAAAGGGAAAAAAAAACTAATTTGACAAGAGGAAAATTATTTTATTAGTAAGTATTTAGATTTTTTTTTTTTACATGTATAAATGAATTTCCCTTCCCACTGTGGCTTATCTAAAGAAGGCCCTCTGTCACGCTCAGCTAGACTGTCTCAGCATCCTGCCAAGCAGCCAGGCTCTTGTCCTTGTCAAGATGAACCAACCCTGGTCCCACTACCGTCTAGAGCTTCGCTGTCCAGCAAGGGAGCCACTGGCCACATGCAGCTGCCCAGCACTTGAAACGTGGCCAGTCTAAACTAGGATGCACTGTGAGGATAAAACACACTGGATTTTGAAGACTTATGAAATAAAAGAATGTTAAATAATGATTTTTTATATTGATTACAGGATTGAATGATGATGTTTGGAAAATATTTAATAAGCTATATCATTAAAACCAATTTTACCTGTTTCCTTTCACTCTTTAAAATTTGTTGAGCAGAAAATTTAAAATTCCATGAGTGATGTGCATCTGTGGCTCGCATTAAACTTCTTTGGACAGTGCTGGTCTAGACTGTTAGCTTCAGGGACTTGTTCATTTAATCAATCAACCCAGTCCAGTGAGCTAACATTTATTATGTATGTAGCATGCATCATGCACCAGGCCAGGTGCTGGT
The DNA here is from genome assembly GCA_029593785.1 of Cabassous unicinctus. Taxonomy (NCBI): domain Eukaryota; kingdom Metazoa; phylum Chordata; class Mammalia; order Cingulata; family Chlamyphoridae; genus Cabassous; species Cabassous unicinctus. Next base: position 9,084 of record JAQZBX010015692.1, on the reverse strand, counting down.
GACATGAAGCTATAAACAATGCAATTGCTGACTGGTAATTCCAGTTAGTGGGGGAGGGGCATTTAAAAGTAATTAAAACAATACAACAAATGCTATTAAAGATGAGAAACAAAACACTATGATCTTTTGTTTTTTTTAAAGATTTATTTTATTTATTTATTTATTTATTTATTTATTTATTTATTTATTTATCTCCCCTTGCTGTTTGTGCTTGCTGTGTCCATTTGCTGTGTGCCTCTTCCGTGTCTGCTTTTCTCCCCCTTGCTGTGAGGTCCTGCTGCATCAGCCCACTGCGCCGCACGGGCCGGCCGGCCTGCCCTCACAAGGAGGCCCCGGGAAGCGAACCTGGGGCCTCCTATATGGTCAACGGGAGCTCCATCCATTGAGCCACACCCGCTTCCCCACTATGATCTTTTAAAAAGGAAGTCCACTGATTCTTAAAGAATTAGTAGAAATTTGCATGGGGATGCAATTCAAGACCACCCCAGGCAGAGGGTACAGTGGGGATGAAGTCTCAGGGGAAAGAAAAGAACATGTTTGGGGAATTGAATATAATTCAGAAAGGCTAGAACAGGCTGCCTGTGGGGAAGGGTGACAGATGAGACCTCAACAGTACACAGGGGTGAAATAAAGAATCTTGCATGCCATGCTAAGAAGTGTGGTCTCTATCTTATAGATGAAAGAATCGGATTTGTATTTCAGACATTCCACTCCAGCAACTGGGGATGATGGACCAGGTGGATAGAGGGGTTGTTCTTAGGAAGAAAAAAGGAGAGATGAGAGGTAAATAGAGACCAGTGAGGATATCTATTACAGTACTTATGGTGACAATAGTAGAGACATGAACAAAGGGGATGGAGCAGAGAAATATTTAGGGAGTTAGAATTGGCAGGAATTTGGGACTTATTGGTTGTTAGAGGTGAAGAAAAAGGAACTAACAAAGTAATGTATGTACCAAGGACCCACTAAAGAATCTGGCTATTAGAAGACATGCTTAAGGAGCTAAGCTGAGTGGCTGGACTCAAATGAAACTTGCTTTCAAAATGGGGGTTGTCTAAGTGCCCAGATCAGGTGATTATCCCTTTAGAGGTCCCTGCCCTAACTAGGTTTATTCGTGGCTCTGTGTACCAGTGGGGGCAGTGTGGCAGGGTTAGAAGAGTTCAGAGAATAAGAGGAATCAGAAAAGACTTCTTGGGAAAGCTAGGCTTTGAGCTGGATTTTGAAAGAGGGGCAAGCCTAGAACAAGATTTGTTGGAAGAAAGGTATTTATGATAGGAGGGGGGAATTGAATGAGATCTTGGAGTCAGGAATGAGCAACCAGCAAGATATGTTCCAAGGACAGGCCAAAAATGGCTTGACTAGCACAGAGTGTTTATGATGGAAAGAGTGGGAAATGAAGTTGGAGAGACCCTGTAGGCAGCACGGTTACATTAAGAGTTTTTAAGCAAAGGAACTGAAAATATAACATTTAAACAAGATTACTCAGGTGGCATTGGGTAAAAGCAACTCAAACAGGGTGAAAGTATAGACTGTTCTGCTTCGGACATTTTTACTAAACCCCATGAAAAAATACCAAACACTGTTCCTAGCCTTGGAGTTTTAAAAATAAGCAAGAAATGGCCTCTTCCTTAAGGACTTGCAATCCACTAGGAAAGCAAGCAATGAGTCTGGCTAAGATGCTTTTGATTCATCCAATTATTGAAGCAGTGAGGGTTAGACCAGGTTCTTGACAATGGGAATGGGGAGGAAACAGGTGAAGGGAAGAACGAATGGTAGTTGTGGGTGCATACGCTCTCAAGCCCTATATTTATTAGGTCCTGTACCACCCGTTTTTGCCCCAGACTATCTTTACTTTTCATAATTCATTCCCCTTGTTCTTACTTTCCATTGTCTTCTTTGCAGCTGAGGGCACTTAATGAACACTGGCAAATCAAATGGTGTACCATTTAAACACGATGTCTCTTTTCTGAAGCCATGTGTGTTTTCTGCTCTGAGTGGGCTTGACTTTCCACTCAGTTGTTTCCATCGGTGAGATATGCGTGTGTGTTAATCCAAGTTTAGTGCATTTTCATTAAATATTTTATTTTAATGGAAGAAAAGAGGATATTAATAAAATATCTTATTTAAATACGATATTAGATAAAAGGTTTATGGTTCACTTAAAATGGAACTCCATATTCCAGCAATTTAATTCAGTTTAACAAAGATTTAGATAACTTGCTTACTATGTGCCAGGTACTTAGACTACCTAACCATTGGAATATGTTGAATAAGACATAGTTGTAGTTGGAGAACTTTTAGACCTTACAACCAAAATTTACCCAAGCAGATGATGCATCCTTATCTCCACTGCGTTAGTTCATGGCACAATAATTTCTGGCTTGAATTATCTTCCTGCTCCCACCATTCCTCCCCAGTCCCATCCCATTCTTCTCACGGCACCTGACTGAATCTCATCAACCTAAGTCTCTGCTTCCCTTCTTGGAAAAATTCTAAGAGCTTAACTTTGGCCTCTATGGTCCCATATGACCTGACCCTGGTGTCATCTACAATATTCACCTTGCTCACCTTACTTCAAGCACAATTGACTTTTACTGTTTCTAGAATATTCTAAATATACCCCTACCCCAGGCTCTTTTACTCATTCACTGTCTCCCCCACCTGCATGACTTGCTCCCTGGCATTCTGCAGGTCTTTGCTGAAAGTATCTCTTAGCACCGAGTCTTACTCTTACCACCTGGCATTCCCTAACCTGCTTTAGTTTTCTTAAAAGCACTTATCACCACTGGGATATTACCTATTACCTATTGCTCTGTTTATTGTCTGTCTCCCCCCAAAAGAAGGGAAGCTCTACCAGTAGAGGGTCTGTCTGGTTCACTCCTGTATCACCAGCACTCAGAATGTTGACTGGCACATGGTCAATGTTCAACCAATAATTCTTGAATGAAGTGGATGAAAGCACAGGGATTTAGGGGAGCAAAGAGGAGGGTACATGGCATACCCTGGGAAGAGAGGGTCGGGGCATCAGAGAAGGCTTCCTAGAGAAGTAACGTTTGGGCTGAATCTTCATTTGTTCATGCAGACATTCATTCATTTGACAAATCCTTACTGGCTGTCCCGATGTTCCAGGCACTATTCTCAGTACCGTGAATGTAACTGTCATGGAGGCAGACAAGCCCCAGCTCTTATGGAACATACAGACTAGTTAGTGGGAGAAGGACACTAAGCAAGCCATTACATGAATAAATATGAAAAGCATATGATAGTGATACATGCTGTGCAAGGAGCACCTAGGTGGCTACTTTTAGATTGGGTCCTTCAGGAAGTATCTATGGGGAAGTGATGTTTCAGGGGAGACCTGAAGAAAGCAAGAAGCTGGGCATGTGAAGATGAGGGGGTGAGCATTCCTGGCAGAGAGAACAGCCAAGACAAATGCCTTAAGTAAGATGTTCAGAATGTCCCAGGAACCAAAAGAAGGCCATGGAGCTGCATGAGAGTCGGCAAGGGCAAGGGTGCTGTTCGAGATTAGACAGGAAAAGTCTTCAGAGTAAGTAGGAGCTAGGAGGCGAGGCTGGTCAAGAACCAGATTAAAAAGCTTTCCAGGTGGAGAGGGCAGCATAAAGAAAGTTAAGGGGGCAGGAAATAGACTGGTTTGAGTAACTCTAGGAAATTCATTTCTGTAGGTTTCAATGTATAGCCTAAAGTGGAATCCAGAATATTGTGTGGGTAAACTGGTGGGTTTTTTTTTCATGTAGCTTCTGGAAGTATTATTTTGATGTCATTGAGAAAAGAGAACCTCTTTATAGACAACATATATTCAGAGAGCTCTATAAGCAACCTAAAAGACAATACTAGAAAGCAGATTCTTCAAAGATTCAGATATCACATATTTGAGAGCCTGTTAAGCTTAAGCTGGGAAACAAATGCAACCCTGCATATTTTACTTTATTCTAACCACAACCTCAGATGTATAAGCTGTTACCATACTCATTTTAGAAACTGAACTGAAGGACCAGCAGGTGAAGTTATTCCCCATGGAGCACGGGGACTCAGTCCCACATCGTCTGTGCCTGCTGTTGTCCAGCATCTCATTGACTGATTCAGGGCTCCTGCCTGGAACCATGCGTGCCATCATTTATTCTATGACCAGTGCCTTCTTACTGTTTTGCTTTGGCCTTGTCTGTCTTCTGCTGTGTCTGCCTATAATTAGAAAATACACATTTTCTTTTTTTCCCCTCAGCTATACCTTAATCTATACCATGTTGTATGGGAGCTGTTCTTTTTGTTGTTGTTGTTTTGTTTTGTTTTTGTTTTTTTTTCAGCTGAAAGACTTCCTCCCTTTATTAACAAAAATGATACCCAACCAAACAAACTCAAAGATGGGGTGAATGTGCTTGGACACATTTCTTCGGCTGGAGTAACTGAGACCCAGAGGAGTGTCTAAGTCTTTGGGAATCTTGACAGATCAGAAGTTTTGTAACAATCAAGACCCTGTTATCAGTGGCACTAGATTTCTCGGGAAAGATAGTGCTGAATTCATGACAAGCTATTTAATTTAGGCTCACAATTTATCAAGTAAATGGTGACATGAGTAACATTCAATATTTGTGTCATAGTGGCCTGTCACTAACTGACATTATGCATTGAGATAGCAGCCATTTCCAGCTGTTATTTTTTATATCACATTAGAAGGCATCATAAGGTGTACCAAGATAAAATATTTATCCAAGAAGAAACGAAGGGTGAAATTTTCTTTCACTAACAATGGTGCATTCTGTACTCTTATACAACAAGCCTCTACTGCATATTCATCTCTTGAAAATTAAATATGTACTTGAGATAGCACTGAAAAATAGTTTTACATTGTAAATGAGGTTGGAAAAACTGATTAAATAAAGTTATCTGTTGCAGGAGCCACTTACTTTTCAATTTTTGGAAGTTCAAAATATGCCCGATGTTTTCAAGCATTTATTTTCCAATTAGGTGGCAAAATCAATGGTGTATAAAAACGCCAGAGCGTTCATGAATTTTAGCAATGACATGCATAGTTACCATCACTGAAAGGCTGATTTAATTTTTTTTGGTAAATGGTAAAGCCCCAAAATGCTCAGGAAAAAAGGATATTCTACAATGTGAATAAAAACTAAAAGGTAAAATAGAAGGCAAAGACTGGTCAGGCTGCATAAAGGAAATATTTCTTTTAAAGGTTGATCCCAATTTTTAGATGTAAAACATTTCCACAGAACAGATCCTGAGGCAGGAGCTCTGTAACCTTCAACATTTTTGGTAATAGTGGAGACTGTCAAAAAAAGCAAATAAACATGGCTTCAAGGAAAAGATCAGCTAATCCCAGGCAGGGTGAAAAAAGCAGAGCATGAAAGGGCAAAACACACAAAAAAATGGCTAAATATTTTATTGCTGCTTTCCAATGCTTGGTTTCACCCATGCTTTGATTAAAGAAATGAATTTTTCAGAGCTTAAAACTTACCTTTTATAGCACTCGAGCTGTGACAAAAAAACAAACACTAATTATTTACTTGACATGATTAAAAATGAAATTAGTGTCAGAGTTACCTGAAATTCCAATCCGTAGTTTTCTCTGCAGAACTCTCTCAGTTTAGGATACACGTTTTCTCTTAGTGCCTGTCTTTCTGCTCCCGTGTCTGTGGTAGAAAAGCAAACACACAGAGAAGGTGAGAGGGTCCATATGGATGTTTCTAGGGAATATGAGCAGTGCGGGGAAAAATGAAGCCTTCAACCGTAAATATTCACTTTAATGTAATCAAGTGTGGTGCTGAATTGTCAAATGGTGGGAAATGAAGCTGCTGGAGAGAGTTGCTCCAAGTCCATAGGGATGCACCCAACAGGCAGGTACAAGAAGCCCTCCGGATGGATGGGAGCCCCACGGGTGAGCTCTGAGTGCTGGCAGAGCTGAGAAATCTTAGCTGATTCTTTATGCCCACAGAGGCCCTCACATCAAGCTCTTAAATAGCCTCGAACACACTGTCTTTGGTAGAAGTAGAGGGAAAAACTGTAGAGCTATCTAGTATATTGGCCCCATAATGCACAATTTTGGCACATATATTCTCATTAATTTAGTTATTGATTTCCAAAAAAATCACAGATTTTATCATTATTTTCTATGAGTTTTAGAAATAACATGACTTTTAAAAAAATACGGCAAGGCATTCATGCAAACAACAATAATTAGGAGAGACAAATTGTGGAAGCAAACAACATAAACGAGCGGATTCCACGCATGGTGATTCCATTGGTGAGTGGTTTCATAGAGTGATGCCTCCCACCCAGGGTTTTCAGACTTACTGTTTAAATCAAGGAGGAGAATTGTTTTACATGTGCCACACCATGTAAAAGTTCTGAAGTAAAATATTTGTATCTAGTCATTAATAAAAAAATACAAGAAAGAAATGGAACCTGAAGTCAGAAGAATCACATATGTATGTATTTAATTCTGACGATATTCCACCAAAAGGGATTCTAAAGGTCCCTGTGCTAAATGACACTCTTGTGTCAGTGAAGACACTTAGGGTCCCTATAGCAAGGAGAGTCTGTTCCTTGCCCAAATGACTTCAGGGAGAGACGAGAAACATAGTTTTAAAAAAATTAGGTCAACATATTATCTCATGAAAAGTACCTTTTGTTAATTATAACTCAATCTCAGTCATAACTATGAAATATTTGCATACCACATTTATAACTAAGGAACGAATTTAAAAGAATTTCCTTATTTTTCCCTAGCACAGCTGTCCATGCAAATTCTACCATATGCTGTGTTGACCTACTCTACTTTCCTACTGTCCTCAAGCCTATTTTGGGAAGCAAATAACCAATCTCAAGAGTTGTAAATGCAGCTGCAGCCTGGACGAGTGACAGGAACCCGTGTTTACACAGAAACCAAAGATTCGGAGGAATACAAGTTCTTCTAGATTACTCTGGGATCTCAACAAATAGTGTCTTTTCTAACCTTAGATCCAATATGGTCCTAAGTCAAAAGGAAAAATCGGAGGACCAAGCTGAGGAGTGGTAGATTTAAGCAGAACCCGTGTGGTATTACAGCGCTGGTGAAGGCAGGACATCAGCTAAGCTTTCACATAGGTATATAATCTTGGGTTCAGACACTCGTTTCCTCTCACCCCATTTTAAGGTCTGAAGACAACGTCACAATAATAACTTTCAATCCATCTCTCTAGAAGGCTATCAGGGACTTTTAAAACCCAAATAACAAAAAAGTCACTTCTAAAATAAACAAATACTTCCAGATATGGAGTTGGGAATATCTTAAACAAAGGTTATGGCTAAGAAAGTCTGAAAAATAGCATCAATATAATATGTTAAAATTAGGAAATGATATAAGAAACAGAAACGCCTTATTTCTTAAAAAATGCTACTGTAACTCTTATTAGAAACTGACACCTGAGTGTGCAATAGTAAGGAAGACAAGACAGAAATGCAGTATCTAATTGCTAAGATTTACTGAATACTTACTATACCATTTAATAGTGCTAATATTTCTATATGCAATCTTAATCATTTCTGACAACAACCCAATGAGATAGGTAAAACTATCTTCCTATTTTTTTTTTAGAAGAGGAAACTGAAGCATCGAGAGGTTAAGAAACTTGCCTGAGTTCATACGGCCACTAAGTTGCAGACCTGGATTTAAATCCAAGCAGCCAAACACTATAGTTGCTCTAATCATGAAAACATGCAACTGTGAACAAACTGAACCTTTAAAAATGAAACAACAACAACAACAACAATGAAATAACTAAATGGAGTGGTTAAGGGAGGTTGATGTGCTAAAATTTATCACCCCCACAAATCTGACTTAGCCCTTATGGATGCCTTTCTTTCTATAACATACTCTTCAACATCAATAAGTTCTCTCACACTACATCTAAATGAAACCTGAATTAATCTACTGCTCTCACATTTGCTCCTGGATGCAAGCCAAATTCATTGCTCATCTGGAGTCTTATCTCCCTGTTTCCCACACTAGTCTCCTTTAATCCATTCTCTACAGCCAGACAGAGCTTTTCAGAATAAAAATCAGATCACAGCGCTCCCTTGTTTAAAACCCTCTAATAACTCTTCATGGAACTTGGAATAGAAACCACACTCCTTCCCTCGAATGTTTTCTCTTTCCCTAAGCTCATCTCTTACCATTTTCCCAATCCACAGCACTCCAGCAATCATTTGGCTCCTGGATTACAAACAGTGCATTCCCACTCATGGTACTTTGCTCCAGCTGTGACTTCTTCAGGGAATTCTTTTTCCTGTGATCCTCTTATGGCTGACTCTTCCTTGTCATTGAAGTGTCAGCTTTTAAAGGCATCTCTTCAGAGAGGCCTGCTCTGAGCATCCCACCTCAAGATGCCACCAAGCCACCCTCCATCACACCACCTCATCTTAAACCCGTACACAGTACTTAGCTCTGTCGGCACTGTTCGTTTGTTTCTTGTCTGCCTCCCCCACTAGAGTGCAAGCACAAAGGGATCGGGAACCATCTTTTGCCTCATTCACTCCTGCATCCCCACTGCTTAGAATGGTGCTCATTTAATGAATGAGTGCACGAGGACACCGACACATGACCCAATGGCAAATATGGGCTGACAGGCGAGGCTGCTCTGCAGCTGCCTCCAGAAACAGAAATGTTACAATTTGTCCTTGAACAGACATAGAATCAAGACAGCACCGTTCTGGGAAATAAACAGGGAGAAAGTTGAGATCATGAAGTAAGTGAATGAACTGAAATAACAAATGACTCTTTTCTGGCTTCTGTGTTTCTAGCAGAATATTTCTACATTTTGACCAGGTTATTTTGAACCTCTCTAACAATATGAAGGAAGTATATACACATATCGGACTGGCATTCTATGCTATTACTTATATTGCACACAATGACTTAGATTTGCCTATATTTGTATTAATATATGACAATTGGCTCCGGAAATGGAAAATTAACTTAGATGTAATGGATTAATTATGAAGGATGACAGATAAACTGGCTTAATTAAATGAAACAACCTGATTCATACCAACAGCAAATGTGGATGGTTGGCA
>JAQZBX010015691.1:0-37294 GCA_029593785.1 Cabassous unicinctus | reverse complement strand
CCAGCAAGAGCATTTTCCATCTGAGGTAAACTGATGACAGTATCTCCCTCTGCCCTGTGGGTCACTGTGCCCTGAGGCCAAGGGTGGTCCCTCCAGGGATGAAGCATTTCACAGAAAGTGAGAAAACGCAATATCTGGAAAAAAGCAATCAATGGCAAATGTGCTAGGATATGGGAAGAATGGAGAGGTAGAATTTTGATTGATCATATGTTTTAATAGAACCAGAGAAAAACCTCACGAGTTCACCAGAGTACCTGATGTTTTATTTTAGGGAAATGAGCACTTTGAAATGCATGGAAACAATCTGCTTCTTTCTTCCATTTATCCCCTCAATCAGAATCCCAGAGTTCTATAACTTCCATAGAATTGCACATTTGTTTCTCCACCTTGCAGAGGTTAGCTCACTACTACAATATTCTTTCAGCTTTACCTGACAGTGAATAAAAGAAAATAAACAGGTGGCAACCAGAATGAGAGACTAGCATTTTTTGCAATTATCTTTCTGAGATATTGGGAACCATGAGAAAAACTCAAGAGAAAGAAATCTTGGAAATCTGAATGTCTATGTGCTTCATGGGACTATATACAATTCAAACTTTTATTTTTAAGGAATTACACTGCTTCAGGCAATGTACAGGTTCTGGGAATAGAAAGGTGGGGAAACAGGCTTTATTCTGGCTTTACAGAAACAGCAGGAGATGGTGAAATACCATTACACACTTATGAGACTAGTCAAAAAAGAAAATACCAAATAGTGGCATGAATGCCGAACAATGCTCACATGAATGCAAAACAAAACTATACAGCCACACTGGAAGACAGTGTCCATTCCTTATAAATTACCAAATGACCCTGTAACCCCAATTCTACCTATTTACTCAAGTGAATTGAAAGTATTTTCACACAAATTCCTGTACACAAATATTGAAGCAGATTTGTTCTTGGTCATCAAAAACTGGAAAAAATTACAATATTCATTAGGTGGGGAGAAAAGACAGGAGAAAGTATTACTAAGTGTATTAGTCAGGGATCTCTTGGGAAACAGAATCAAGAGGAGATATCTGTCAATAATATGAGATTTTAAAAGAGTCTCTCACACGACCATGGGGATGCACAAGTCCAGGTTCCGCAGGCAGGCTGCAAACCATGGGATCCGATGAAAGTCTAATGAAAGGTCCTTGAGTTTCTAGGAGAAGTTGGCTGTCCAACAACGAGCTGGGAAATTCTCTCTGAATGTTGAAATCACTTCCTTTTTTAAGGCATTCAACTGATTGGATAAAAGCATCACGCACTGATGATACAATCTCCCTGATTGATGCATATGTAATCAGCCATCCACACAGTAAACTCACTGGTGATCAAAGACCATAAATGCTCTTGTATTACAATTAGCCCAGTGCTTCCTGGAACAAAGACCTGGACACAATTACCTGGCTGAGTTGACACATTAACCTAACCATCACAGTCCACCGCTTGTCAACATGGCAATCATACACATTACCCAAAACCATACTTAGTCTCTAAGTAAAAACATTAACAGATAAGTATACATATATATTTCCACCTAACAATGTTCAACTCCCCTGCATACAACCAGAAATGCATTAATTCCCCACAGAATAAGGTGCAAGTCTTTGGGTAATATTCACTCTTAAACTTGACATCTTTAAATATTGTGACATGGAATTAATACAACTTTTCATATGATAGGGGAAAAGTTTGGGGAAGAAAACAAGAAATTCTTTTTGTGTACATATACAATCATACTCGTGATTAAACAAGGAAGAAGGGTTCATGAAATCAAATGCAGGATGCCCTGCAGGTTTACTGAACTGTAGAGGATCCATGACTCATGTTTAACATCTCAATTTCTCCTTATGATAATGAAAATGTTTATCCTTTGTCTTTCCATTTGTGTATTGGAAGCAGTTAAATTGTTTTGTATGTTTTAGAGGTCTATAGCAGACAGAACTTTGTCTCAAGATGAACTATATTTCTTTAAAATGATTATGATATGATTTTGTACTTGCATTGTTACTGATTTAGGGTTTTTAAAAAATATTGTAATGTATTTTTGGAATTCAGAGGGTGGAGTGTAGCTGTTTGGCAGTTTGATGTAATTATGAATTCCAAAAATATATACTGGATTATGCTTGTAAAATGGTCTGCTAATCTGGGCATGATTAAGTTATGATTAGGGGGTTAACTGGACCATTTCAGTGGGGCTTTTAGCCCCACCCCTTGGTGGGTGGGGGAATCAAGTATAAAAGACAAGGCAAAGTACAGAGGGAACAGTTTTTGAGTTGCAGTTTTGATGTTGGAGTTTTGTTGTTGGAGAGAAGGCCCCAGGAGAAGAGAAGTGAGCTGTTCACCTGAAAGTCTACAGCTGACCTTGTGGTAGAAACAGAGGCGCTAAGCTTGGAGAGAAACAAAGCCCTGGGAAGAGAGAAACCCAAGAAGCCTGAACCTTGGCAAACATTGGCAGCTGTCTTGCTCCAACATGTGGCAATGGACTATGGTGAGGGAAGAAACTTATGCTTTATAACCTGGTAACTAGTGGACTTCTACCCCAAATAAATACACTTTATAAAGACTAACCCATTTCTGGTATTTTGCATTAGCACCCCTTTGGCTGACTAGTACACTAAGTAATATAGGGGCCTGAATAGCAACTCTCATTCCAGGGGGAAAAAAGAGACAGGAAAGCCTCAAAGCCCTCCTCTATTTACATAAAAAAGGAGAGAGACACACCCATCCACCCCAGGCCTAACCTGCAAGGCAGATGTCCACTGGTAATAATTCATGAGTCCCAATTTTACTTAAAAAGATGAGAACATGCAATTGGAAGAGCATTTCTTTGAGCTTTCAGATACAATAGACCAAAGTTTATCCCCAGGGAGGACCCCATTGACACAGTCAAGTAACTTTTTTTTACAGGGAAACCCCACCCCTTAACCAAGGTCCTTACTCACAGCAAGGCTAGGGACCAGGTGGAGCTATTGACAGGATTTGAGGAGTTCTCATGTCAGTCATAGATCCTGATTTGTCAGGCCCAAGTAGACAGCCCAAAGGGGGCCACACAGCCCCTTATCTGGAGCACCCTTGCATATCAAAATCCCAGTCCCCTCTTCCCTGGGAACTGTGATTATTGGAAAAATTCTTATCAAACAGCAATGCCTAGTGGTGTCTATTTTTGCTCTTACTTTGCCCACTATGGGATCCATGAGCCACCGTATAAAAGACTGACCACATTGCAGCTGGGGACATAAAGGGTGACTAGTTGATGACCCCAAGGGAACCCAGCCTTCCAGTCATCCCTCTGAAGGTGCCAGACAAGTGAGTGAAGCCATCAAGGCTTATGAAACCTGACCTGACACCACCTAAATTCCATGAAGCATCCCCAGTGGATACAGACCAATGCTCACATGAATTCAAAACAAACCAATACAGCAGATTGTAGCAGATGAATCACCAAAGTGAACTCCTAATTCCAAAAACTATGATGGGGAAGATAGGTAATTGTACACAGTCAAAGTTACAAATGATACAAATTTTTTAAAAACACATGCAGTTACTATAACTGATCAATTTGCCCATTATATGTTTGTTCTCTTGAAAACTGAGATATTGAAGAAAACTGGGGACCAAGCTCCTGTATAGATCAATATATAGATATAGATACCACATGCACATATATTAATTACTTAGAACATTTCAATAAGTTGCACATGTGAAAACATTTGCCAGTGGTCTTCTCATAGAAATTAAAATGGAGAGATCATACAGCAGGAGCAAGTTTTAACTTTGACTTTGTACACAATTCACTGCATGTCCCTATTAAGACTGTTCATTTGTCCTTCAACACATATTCTTTTAAGACTCCCTAAGTGTCTCTGATCAGAGTATCTTGCCTTCATTAACTGCTAGAAATTTTCATATTATACATTTCCCTAGAGTGGGGACTCTTTCCTCTCAGATATTAGGAAGTATGATCTTAGTAATGTTTTCTGATTACATAATCTGTCAGACTGTGTTGATTAGATTTTGATTTTGTTTTTGTTCATGAGGATTCTTTTTGTGATTTTTTATATCATTCTCTACCTCAGTGTGGAATTAATTTTGGGACACTGGCAACAAAGTATGCATTTCTAGGTAAATATTAATATTATATTCATTAGACCATTGAACCAGTCTGAGAGTCAACAAATAGTAATCATTTTAATGGTTCCATTTAAGGAAATTGAAACTACTCAACTAAAACTTACAGCTATCCTTAGAGGCATTAAAAGCAATTCAATCCAAATATGAATTGCCTTAAAATTCACTTATGATTTACAAAAAATAAGTGTTATCAGTGATGTTGGTGAATGTAAAAGCTTGCTGTATTTGGGAAACTTAATTTTTACAAAATTGCTTTCAGCAAATTGCTTGTAGACAATGTACTGTGTTCAGTAATTGTGATGAAACTGGCCTTGTAGAGGAGACAATTCTGTAGATGCAAAGATACAATTCATTTCCCCAAAGAATCCAGTATTTAGAAGGACTGGCTCACTTATTCTTAGAATTACATTCACACATTCACATTCTGCAAAAATCTGAAGCAAATTAATATAAAGCTGGCAATGTACATGGTTTCATTTCTCTGTTTTCAAAAAAGTTTCATGTGCTTTCTTAACACCTTTTGGAACAAGGAAACTTCCTTATATGCTGCCATATAAGCATAGTTTAAAATGAAACTTTTCCTTGTATCAATTTTCCCCCTGCAATCTTGTTTACACACACACACACACACAAACTATATTTTATTTCTAAGAGGAATAGGTGAATTTAAGGAGTCCTTCCATAGGCCCAGTTCTGCCTCATGTTGAGCACTTTGGCATGGGGGTAGTTACCTAAATTCTCTGTGTGTTTCTTTGTCTGACAAGAAAGGAAAAAATGAGTCATTTTGAGCTTTCTAAGAGACAGTCAGGCCCTGAATCTCAACAGAGTTCCAACACCTACTATCCAGTTCATTGGACTCACCCAGGACAACTAACAAGGAAATGATGATGGACAACCACCATACCAAGGAACAGAGAGAGTCTAAAACTGCAAGCAAGATAGTCCCATCCATCTGCCCCATGGGATCTAAGAACACTCCCAAATAGAGGTGGAGACAAAATCACCATCCCATAATCCTCAGGAATGGGGAATGAAAAATGGACTAGAGTAGACTTGCTGTTATTCTACTATACACTTATTGTTATTCTAGCAATGGAAGAACTTATATCATTGATTTGGAGGAAGTGGCCACCAGATGTTCTGAGTTGAGGGAAAGGGAAAAATAGGTGTTATATGAAGGCATTTTTGGGACGGTGGAATTGTCCTGAATGATGTTGAAATGACAGATATAAGCCATTATATATCTTGTCATAACTTACAAAATTGTGCAGGAGAGAGTTTAAACTATAACCTACACTTTGTCGCAATGCTCCAATGTGTGTTCATCAACTGTAATAAATGTGCCACACTAATGAAGGATGTTGATAATGTGGGAAAGTGTGTGAGGGCTAAGGAGTGGGGCATATGGGAATTCCTTAAAATTTTTTATGTATAAATTATGTAATCTATGTATCTTTAAAAAATAAAAAAAAAATTAAGGAAGATGAGTCATTGGCTTTAAACTTCCTAGCTAAAAGAAAAGACAGGTGCCCTTTAAATGATTGAAACCCACTATGAAAATCTGATTAAAGCAGAGAATCTGTCATTGAAGGCAAGGGCAATCCCTGGACCTCCAGCCTCCACAGTAACCTCTATGTTGGCTGCCCTCTGGAGAATGTTCTCTGATGTCCACAGAATTTTCTCCCTGTACCTTGTTTTATCATTTTTCAAACAATGCATTTATGTAAGTACAGTGGTGGCAAATAAAATGGGTCACAGAAATGTTTACTCCTCCCATTTTATCTAAAATTATCCTATCTTGATCTAATAGTGAAGCATGTTTTGCAAAGTTGCCAAAGTGCTAGACTTATTTTGTTTTTAAATGTTTTCCTCTGCATGCATATGTGTGTGTGCATGTGTGTGTGTGTGACAGTAAAATTCAATGGATGAAGAGCAGAGACCAGGGTCCACTGAGGTCAGAAACACCTCCAATTAAAAGACTTCATTCATGCCTAACCAGAGAATTCTTGCCCATGGAAATTGTTTTCATTTTATATCAGAGCTTGGGAAACATGTAAAAAAACATACATGAGACATTCTGCCTGCAAGGGGAGCTGTAATCCTGGAAAAAGGATAGGCCCCCAAAGTTCAGAAATGGCATTCAAGTCGGTCCTCTGTGCTTGGACCTATATTGGGTAAAGCTATGAGTTCCTGGTTGGGGAAATAGCTTCATTTATTAGGCATTAGGCTATTGGCCATTAGGGAAATGTAAAGTCAAACCACACAGGGATGTCACTACACACCTATTAGAACAGATAAAAATAATGAATAGTGACAATACCAAATGCCTTAGGAGTTGCCCTTTTAGGATCCCTTCTACATTGTTGATGAAAATGTAAATGGTACAGCCACTCTGGAAAAATAGTTTCTTAAATACAAAACAAAACAAAACCCAAAAAACTATACTAAAAATGTAACTACTATAAGAGGCAACAATTGCCCTCCTAGTTATTTATGCCAGAAATCAAAATTTATGTCCAAACAAAAACATGAATATTCATATCAACTTTATTTGTAATAAACTCCAAATGGAAACAATGCAAATGTCATTTAATAGTTAAGCTTTTAAACAAATTGTCATCCTTCTCTACCATGAAATATGAGGCAGCAATAAAAGCCACAAACTATTGATACACACAACAAAGTGGATGGATCCAAGATGCTATGCCAAGTGTAAAAACCAACCTTAACAAAGTCACACAATCGATGATGCCATTTATATAACATTCTCTAGATGACAAAATTATAGAGAGGGAAAACAAATTAGTGTTTTCCAGGGATTAGGAATAATGAAGATTAAGGTGGGGATCTAAGGGAAGTGGGTATGATGCAAGGACTGCATAATTCTGTACCTTGATGCATAGTGGTTAGACAAACTGAAACCTGTGAAAGAAATGGAAAAGAAAAAAGAACTGTGTGCACATTGTTCCGGTTTCAATTTCCTTTCTCTGTTATTGGACTATAGTCATATCTGAAGTTACTATTAATGGAAACAAGGTAAAGGATATATGAGACATCACAGTTTATATACTATCTTTGCAAATACATGTGAATCAATAATTATTCCAAAATTAAAATTAAAAACCAGAAATCGCATTGCAATATATTTCAATGAAATGTATCAAAATAAAAATATTATTTACAATAGCATCAAAAATATAAAATAAATACATCTATGACTCTGAAAGATGAATAAGATCAGTAAACTGATCACTTATTTTAATAATCTTTCTAATAGAAATGAAAAGCAAATAGAGAGGGAGCCTGTGTAAATGGACCCCAAAACACAGTATTGGTAAGGTCTTAGCTCTACCAAAATTGATTTATAGATACAATATAATCCCAAGATCCCAGCAGGTTTTCCTGAAGCTAAGAAGCAGATTTTAAAATTCATATGGAAATGAAAATGGCTTAGAACAACCAAAAAGCTTTGAAATAAAAGAATGGAATTAGAAGATCTAAACCACCTGATATCAAGATGGAATTTAAATCTCCAGTGCTCAAGACCATGAGGCTTTGGCAAGTAAACAGGCAAGTCAATC
The DNA here is from genome assembly GCA_029593785.1 of Cabassous unicinctus. Lineage (NCBI taxonomy): Eukaryota > Metazoa > Chordata > Mammalia > Cingulata > Chlamyphoridae > Cabassous > Cabassous unicinctus. Next base: position 29,552 of record JAQZBX010015691.1, on the reverse strand, counting down.
TGTGAATTACAATAGAGAGACCAGAAATAGCCCATACATATGATTAATAGATTTTTGGCAGATATGCTATGACAATTCAGGGGAGAAAGTATGAGCTTTCCAATAAATAGTGTTCAAACAAACACATATTGATAACAGACTGGAAGATGAAATGTAAATTCCAAAAGCTCCATAAGAAAACTTATGAAAAAGCCTTCATGTTTTTTACTTAGGCAAAGATTTCTTAGCCATGGCAACAAAACCACAATTTCTAAAGAAATAAAACAGGACTTCATCAAAATGAAGAAATTGTTATGCAAAAGACACCATGAAGAGAATTAGAAAATAAGTCACAGACTCAGAGAAAAGTTTTGAAAATCATGTATCTGTTAAATGACTTGTATCCAAAATATAAGAGCTTGCAGAACTCAAAAATAACAAAATAATACATAAAATATTCAATCACTTTAACAAAAAGACAATGTATTGCTATCAAATAATCACATAAAAAAAGATGCACAAAGCTTTAGTCTTTAGGAAACTGCAAATTAAAATCTCAACACATCAACTCCAATAGCTAAAATTTAAGAAGCCTGAACATACCAACAGCTGCCCAGAATGTGAAGGAACTAGAAGCATCAAACAATGCTGGTGGGAATGTAAAATTGTACAACCACTTTGAGAAAAATTGCAGTTTCTTTCAAAACTGAATAAAAACCCATTATAAGTCCCCATCGTAGAAAGAGAGACAGTTACCTCTCGATCTGGTCGGCAGGAACCACAGATTTTCTCTCACCACTTGGAAATTCCAACATGGCCCAAAAAGGAGGCAAATGGGAGCCCAAAATGGAAACTAAAACTCAAAGTTTTACTTTATCAGAGACACCAAACATCCTTAAAAACTTTGCTTAAGAAGACAAGCAGAAAGGACCATACTGTTGGTGAGAGTAATATCATGTCAGCACCTCTCATCCTAGAAAAATAGAGGTAATTGACTAATAATGCAAGAGACTGGGAGCCCCTCCTCTATTTAAAATTTTAAAGGAGGGAGAAAGGCCTGTTCAGAGCTGGCTGATAGCCAAGGCAGATACCCCCAAGCAAACAATTCATAAGGTTTTGTTTTTACTTTAAAAGATGGAAATGATGCAATGGTGAGAGCACTTCCTTGGCCATTCAGATAGAAGAAACCTGTAGTGCATCCCCAGCCCTGGGGAGTCCCCTTTGACTCAGAGTCATGGAACACTTTTTTACTGGGAAATACTTCTCCCCATGTTACCAGGCAGCCTCTGGTCAACCAAGGCTCCTACTAACAACAAGGCTAGGGACCAGGTGAGCTATTGGCAGGACCTGAAAGTGTCTCACAACAGTCACATATCAGGCCTGGGCAGCCACCCTGCAGGGGGCCATACAGCCCCATCCCAGGAAGGCCCTCACTTTCTCCTTCTGCATATCAAATGCCCAATCCCCTGCCCCCAGGAATTGTGACTATTGGAACAATTCTTATCCAACAGTGATGCATAGTGGTAGCCTCTTTTGTGCTTACATTTCCCCACTGTAAGTATTGATACCTTAACCCCTTGCCTGGAACACACATAAACCCTGACAATTGAATATATATAAAATCATAGCTGGCCTCCATCTGCCTTTCCCTCCAACCTGGGGATCAGTGGTCTCTGCACATTTTGGCAAAGGGAGTTGTCAGCAAAAGTCAGTGGTCTTTGGCTAGGCATCTTGTTGACTGCCCCTCACCATCCTCTTTTGCCAGGCCCTCCAGCACTTTCTCAGCAAAGGTCAGATTCCAAGCAGAGCTATATGGAAGGGCAGTCATGGTCTAAATCTCTTCCTCACATATGCCACCACTATGGATACCTTGCCTAAAATGCCAGTTGAATTGCAGCCCTGAAATCATCTGGCATTTACTAGATCTTTATAAGCATGTTTAGAGTTGAGGACCCTGCAGGCTTCCATATATGGCCATTAGCTTTTCTGCTTATGCTATGACAATTCAGTGTAGAAAGCATAAGTTTTCAACAATGAGTGTTCAAACCATCGCATATGATCAAGTCACCATCATGCTGGTGAGAACAGACCCCCTCCCCAGGATCAATTGGGACACCCTAGACAGTCAGAAATTGTTGCCTATGACACTAGTTGACAGGAACTACAAATTTTTTCCATTACCTCATGGAATGTCAAATGGGACCCTGAAAGTGAGTGCAAATTGGAAACTGAAACTAAAAATTTTACTTGATAATACTTTTAAAGATTTTGTTGAAGAGGACAAGAGACACCAAATGACATCAACAAAAACTGATGAATTTTACTTGATTAAAATGAGACATTTGTTTGAAGGAAAACACTCTTAACAGAAAGAAAAGACAAGCAACAGATTTAGTGAGAGTATATGTAAATCTCATATCTAATTAAGAGCTTGTATCCAGAGTATTAGAACACTTAAAACTCAACCATAAGTATATAAACATTCCAAGTAAAAATGGCTAATTTATTTTACTAGTACCTCATTAAAAAGATATATGGGTGGGAAATAATATATGAAGAAAAGTCAACAACTTTGTCATGAGGGAAATGCAAATGAGAGCCTCAGGAGATACCAGGACACACTTAGGAGACTAGTTTGAAAAAATGAGAATTACAAATAGTAGCATGAATGTAGAACAACAGAAACTCATATTCATTTCTCAAGTGAATGCAAATGAAGCAATGCAGCCACTTTGGAAGACAATGTTAGTTCCTGGAAAGTAAATCATACCCTTAACAAAGAGTCCTGTAACACCACTTCTACATAAGTGAACTGAAAATATTTTCATGAAAAATCCTGAACAAAACAATTTCTTGGTCATCATAAACAGGGAAAAAATAAAAATGTTAATCAACAGGTGGAAAAAAAAACAAAGAAAAAGAGGATAAAGGTGAAGACTGTTTGGTAAGCATGACATGTGGTCTGAGAGGCCCCTATTATCCCAGAAAAAAAAAGAGATGAGAGAGAGGTAATTGACTAGTAACACTAAAATCTCAGAGCCCCTCTTCTATTTACAGTTTTAAGAGGGAGAAAAGTCTGTCCAGAGTGGGCCTGATAGCCAAGGCAGATGCCTGCAGGCCAACAAATCATAGAGCCAGATTTTTATTTAAAAAGATGGAGATGATGCAATGGGGAAGGTATTTCTTTGGCCATTTAGGTAGAAAGACCTGTTGTGCACCCATAGCCCTGGGGAGGCCCCATTGACACAGAGTCATGGAACTTTTTTTAAAAAAGAATCCCCTCTCCCCAAGTTACCAGGCAGCCTTTGCTCAACAAAGATTCCTACTACCAGCAAGGCTTGGGCCAGGTGAGCTGTCATCAGGATGTGAGAGAGTCTCACATCAGTCACAGATCAGGCCCAGGCAGCCACTGTACAGGGACCACACAGCCATTTCCCTGGAGGGGCCCCACCTCCTCCTTCTGCATATCAAATGCTCAGTCCTCTACTCCCTGGGAACTGTGAATATTGGAATAAACCTTATCAAGCAATGATGCCTCATGGTAGCTTCTTTGGCTCTTAATTTTCCTCATTGTAGGTATTGATACCATAATACCTTGCTTAGAAAACACATAAGCCCAGACAATTGCACATATAAAATCATAGCTGTTTCCCATTTTCCTTTCCCAGTGGCCTGGGGATCAATAGTCTCTGTGTCTTTCAGGAAATGGAGTTGTCATCCCTGGGTGGTGGCCACTGACCAGGCATCCTGTGGACTGCTCCTCACCACCCTCTTTCCCCAGGTCTCCTCAGCTGAGCTATATGGAAGGGCAATCATTGTCTAAGTCTCACCCCACTTATGTCTCCACCCTGGACATTTTTGTTACCAGATTTAATCTAGGTTCTTGACTTATGCTGCAGAAATGAATATCACAGCAAAAAGTTTAGTGAGGCCAGTAAATTACTAAGGTGGAGAGAGAAGAGAAATGGAAGAAAATAACAAATCACAGGTCCCCAATAGAGGGTAAGGGGCTGAAAAGTGATAAAGAGATCCGATTTATAGACTACAATTTCTCATTATAGATTACAAATGCCCAGGTTTTACTTGCATGTTGATCCACACAGAGGGGACACAGTGAGAGCAGGATGCAGCAGGGCCAAAAGCAACAGGGCCAAGAGCAGCAGGACCAAGAGTAACAGGGCCAAGAAAGGTTTTGTGCCTGCTTTTTAAACTCTTAATTATTCCACCCCTTTGCTAATGCTATGGGAGGAGTCACAGTTGTTTGCTGTTTTGATTGATTACCCACCATCAATCCCCTAGGTGGGGCCAATGATAATGTCCCAATAGAATATACAGAGCTTCTTCTGGGAATCTCTGGGTGGTAGAAATATCATGAGGGTCTTCCAGCAGCCATCTTGGAGGGTATCAGTGTCCATGCCAGGTTCCAGATCCATCTATTGATTCCCTATATGAAGCCTGCTTCACTTTGCCTAAAATATCAAGTGAATTACAGCTCTGAAATCATCAGGCATTTAGTAGGGCCTTATAATTGTGTTCAGAGTTGAGGGCCCTGTAGGCTTTCATATATGGACAATAGATTTTCTGCTGATATGCCAAGACAATTTGGTGGAAATAAAATGGGCTTTTCACCAATGTGTTCAACCACATATTGATATACAATCCAGCCAACATCATGCTGGTGAGAATATTCTCATCCCCAAGATCAACTGGGACACCCTAGACCAGAAGGTCATAAGCTTTGTTCCACAGACCACTTTTGCCAGTCAGGTAAAAACCATGGACCCCTTATCAGAATGCAGTGGCAGATAGTTTTTATGACACTTAACATAGGCATGTCTTTAAATTTTAGGATTATTCAAAATTAATTCAAGCTCACAGATCCCTTGAAATCTTTCAATGGACTTCTGATTAAAAACCTCTGCACTAGACAGAGAAAGAGGGTTGCCAATGACTGTAGTTAGTGGGAACCACAAATTTTCTCCATTACTACAAGAAATGACAAAGAGGGCCCTGAAATGGAGTCCAAACTGGAAACTGAAACTCAAAATTTACTTGGTTGGAGTCTCATATAATACTTAAAGATTTTGTTCAAGAGGACAAGGGAGACCAAAACAACATCAACAACAAAAACTGATGAATTTGACTTGATTAAAATTAAGGACATTTGTTTAGACAAAGACAGAGAAGACAAGCAGATTTACAGAATATATATATAGATCTCATATCTAATTAAGAGCTTGTATCCAGAATATATGAAGAACATTTAAAACTCAACCCTAAGAATACAATCATTCCAATTAAAAATGGCTAAATGATATTAATAGTACCTTTTAGAAAGGTATTTGGATGGGAAATAATAGATGAAGAAAAGGTCAACATATTTGTCATGAGTGAAATGCAAATTAGTAACTCATCAGATACCACAACACACCAGTTTGAAAAAAAAATGAGGATATCAAATAGTTACATGAATACAAAACAATAGGAACTCACATTTATTACTCATGTGAATACAAAACAACACAGACACTTTGGAAGATAATGTCAGTTTCTTATGAAGTATATCATACACTTACAAATGGCCCTGTAACCCCACTTGTAAATGTTTACTCAAGCAAACAAATTATTTCCACACAAAATCCTGTACACAAATATTTAAACAGCTTTGTTTTTGGTCACAAAAACTGGAAAAAATAAAAATGCTCATCAACAGATGGAAAAAAGAGGGGGATGAAGAGAAACAGCAGACTGCATGGTAAGAGTAATATGGTGTCTGAGTGGCCACTCTCATCCAAGAAAAATAAAGAAAGAGAAAGATAAATGGTTATGACCAGTAAAGACTCCTAATACCTATGTAGAGTCCCTCCTCTACATACAAAAGGAGGGAGACAGGCATCTCCAAAGCTGGCTGATAGGCAAGGCAGGTGCCCACAGTCAAACAATTCATAAGGCCAGGTTTTCACTTAAAAAGATGGAGATGATGTATTTCTTTAAACATTGAGATAGAAGAGTCCATGAGTGTATCTCCCACCCTGGGGAGGCCCCTTTGACACAGTCATGGAATATTTTTGATTGAGAAATCCCTCTCCCCAAGGTATCAGGCAGCCTGGTTCAAGCAATGCTCTACTACCAGCAGGGCTGGGCCAGGTGAGCTATCAGCAGGAAGAGAGTGTCTAACATCAATCACAGATGAGACCCAGGCAGCCACACTACAGGGCCCACACAGCCCCTTTCCTGAAGGGTCCCTGCCTCCTTCTGCTGCATATAAAAACCCAGTCCCCACCCCTCTGGGAATTATGACTTTTAGAACAATTTTTACCCAAAAGTGACGTGCAGCAGCTCTTACTTTAAATACCACAGTTATGGATACTTTAACACCTTGCCTGGAAAACAGAAACCCTGACAATAGTATACACAAAATCACAGATGGTCCCCATCTGCCCTTCTCCATGACTAAGGATCAGTGGTCTCTCTCCTCAGGTCAAGGGTGTCATCAGCCCTAGATAGTGGCCATTGACCAGCCATCCTGTGGTCTTCCCCAGCCAGCCTCCTTCCACAGGTCTCCCAGAACATTCTCAGGCAGTTTCAGATCCCAAAGCAGAGATATAGGGAAGGGCAGTCCCAGGCTAAAAGTCTCATCCCCAAATATGTTGTCACAATGGACACTTTCCCAAAAATATTCATTGAATTTCACCCCCAATATTGTCTGCCTTTTAGTAGATCTTTGTAAGTTTGTTCAGATTTGAGGCCCTGGTAGACTCCCACTTTTACAGAAGGGAATTAGCCGGTGATGAGATCACTCATGAAAGTAGGTGCTCACAAGTCCTGGGAAAGATGCCCACCTGAGGAGGTAGGTGTCCTTCCCTGTGGCATTCAGCTTAGGAACTACTTACCTGTAGAGATCATGCCTCATTTGGTTATTCCACAGGACTCTTCTGAGCTCAGATGGAAGGAAGTCAGGGCAGTTTAGTGCCAGTTCCCAGAGGTGGCTGTAACCAAGGTCTGTTAATTTTCTGTGATTGATTTCCTGTAGATGATTTCAGGATTTGTTCATTGCTTAAGATGCAATCCCTAGCCTTTCTCCCAAACCCAGATTTTAATCACCTCTTTCAAATACAGACATTATGAAAGCTAGAAGCTTCAGTGTATATGAAGCTGGGATATAGCCACAGGCTCCTCTCCACTCAAAGTCTTCTTCCAACTACCCCACCCCCAAGTGGCAGATTAAAAATTGACTGACCTCTGGGAAACTGTTCAGTCTGGTGCATTCCCATTCCTCATTTTTCCTAGCCCTATTTGAGAATCACTGGCATGGAGGCAGACAATTAGCTTCTAGCCATATGAATGTTCTAGATCTCTGTGGACATCTCCTGAAAGTACAGGGCAGAGGGTTAATGGGCAGGAGAGAGGGAGGGCTCTGAGAGGGCAGAGCCTCCACAGAGGGAGCCAAGCAGCTGCAGGCAAGAGGATAACATGGAGTGGTGGACCAGGGCTATGTCACAAATGTCTGATCTTGATGTCCCCAGTGCCACAGTCAGAGACTGGCCCTGGGAGCCTGAACTGGGATAAAATGTGGACAGAGGGGTGTGGGTGCAGGGAGGATGCTTCCAGGTTCCTGCTCCTCCTTCCTGACTCCTCATCACATCTTCCCCAGTTGGGACCCACCCCCTCTCAAAATTGGGGCGAGGACACAGGTCTCTGCTCCCCTCCCACACCCCCTTCTTTGCCCTTGGTGTGGCTAAAGGAAAAGAAGAGGAACACCAGGCATAACCCCTTTGGGGCCAGAAAGGAAACACCAAAATTCACATGCTCAGGGTCCACAGGAAGCACTTTAGCAGAATGAGCAACAGTAAATAATTTAAACAGAGGATTTTGGAGTTGACCCAGAAGACATGACCACTAGATGGCACTGACACACATTCTAGTCATAGAGGGTTTGGTGTTGACTGCTTTGTAGGCAGGGGGCCCTGCAGGAAACTCCCTCAAGGGGAAGCAGGGCCGGGGTTCCAAGGCAGCTTGGGGTCTTATAAGCATCCATGCCTAGCCTATAAATTGAGGGTCTATGTTGTGCCAGTTTCCAGGAGTATGCAAAGCCATTTAATACTAAATGGCTAAAAAATGCTTATTGAGCTAATTTTAAGACAATTAGATGTTTAATTATTTGAGTTTGGCTGTGTCCTAATGACCTCAAAATAACTCAATTTCTCCATAGGTGTTTTTAAAGAGACTTTTCTGTGAAAGGATCAGCCTTGCAATCCAGCTTTGAGAGTTTTAAAGCTACTATGTCTGAGATGACTCATCAGTATTACCAATGATGCTAAACCCCTCCCACAAAGCATTTGTCCCTGTCCCTATGTTAGGTGAGGGCTTTCCAATGTGGAGGGATCTTTCCAGGGGAAGTCTCCTCCATGGGATGCATCACCAAGGGCTGGTGCAGAGGATGACAATCATCATAAGAGTTAAAAGCCCCACTTGGAAGCCTTTCATCCCTTGGTGGGTAGATGTTTGTTTATTTAATGTATATATATATATATAAAATAACATTTATGTAAACAAATGCACATATATGCATATGTATTTATATATCATTTTACAAATAAAAAAAAAATTAAAAAAAAAAAAAGAGTCAATTCTAGGACAAGTAATGCATTCATAATGGCTTCCTGACTTTTTAAAAAAACCAACTGTCTTCTTTAAAGTAAACTCTCTTGGGGACCCTTAAATCAGGATAAAGTCCCAACTGGGTCTCTCATGACTTTCTGCCCTGGTCTCCAGGCCACACTCCTACCTCAATCCTCAGACAGTTGCTTAAATAAGGCTGGCTATAGGCCCTGGGGCCAGTTAGGGCCAAACTAACTGTGGATATATTTACTTACAGAAACATTCACAACAGCATAGATGTCTACCTTTTTATATATGTTTATACATATTTACTTAAAGGTCCACAACATGGCTTCTGAATCACTCTGTTGTCAGTTGCTCTGTCACAATTGCACATGCTTTTATTTTCATACAAAAAGACAATTTATAACTCCTTTCCCACTCCTTCTGTCTTTTTATTCTCTACCCTACATATCTTTCCATGAGCTTAGGGCAAATGCTATTTTTGGTCAGCAGAATCCTGCTCATACTGTCTCCCCCACAAGCCTCCCCCCAAGTGGTGACCTTTTCTGAGTCCCCTGTGGAGGTCTGACCGTTCTCTGTGTCTTCTATGGGGTCCTTGTTCCTCCCAGACTCCCCACATACTCAGTACCCCCTTTCACAGCTCTGATCATTGGGCAGAATATGCAGATTAATGTCATGTGGTGGCCACAGGGTCATGTCAGACCTAGGCATCCCTGTTAGTCCTCATGATGATAAGGATGGAGGTAGAAACCCAAACTGCATTCAGATACTTTAAGCTCTTATTAGGTGGTTTATTTAGAGTATTTCTGTGAAAGGGAAAGCCAGTTTGGAGAGTATGTTATATTAATGAAATAGAAAACTGGTGTTATTGTATACATGGGAATAATAAAAGAATAGAGGAATTTTGGTGATTCAGACAGCCAGATAAGTGCTTTTGAATTGTTTTGTTTTTGAGGTTCCAGGGCCAGGGATTGAACCTGGGACTTGTGTGTGGGAAGCCGGTGCTCAAACACTGAGCCAGATTGGATACCCTGTGTTGGTTTCATCATATGTTTGCTTGTTGTTTCTCTTTTCAAATATATTTTTTATTTTAAAAAAAATGGTATTTATATTACATAAATGTTACATAAAAATGTAGGGGATTCCCATATGGCCCACTTCCTACACCTCTCATATTTTCCCACCTTAACAACATCTTTCATTAGTGTGGTACATTCATTACAATTGATGAAAACATTTTAGAACATTGCCACTAAGCATGGATTATAGTTTACATTGTAGTTTACACTCCCTCACACACAGTTTTGTAGATTATGGCAAGATATGTAATGGCCTGTATCTGTCATTGTAATGTCATTCAGGAAAATTTACAAGTCCCCAAAATGTCCCCATATTTCACCTCTATTTTCCTCTCCCTGCCCTCTGAACTCTAGTGGTCACTGCCTCCACATGAATGATATAGGTTCTTCCATTGCTAGAATCACAAGAAATCTATAGTAGAATACCAGTAAGTCTATATTAGTCCATAGTTCATTATCCAATCCTGAGGAATCTGGGATGATGTTGCCCACTCCCCCTCTAATTGAGAGGAGGCTTTGATATATTGGGACTGATGGATGGGACTCTCTTGCTTGCAGTTGTAGACTCAGTTTCCTGGGATGGTTGTCCATCATCATCTCCTTGTTAGTTGTCCTGGTTGAGTCCAATGAACTGGAGAGTAGGTATTGCAACTCCATTGAGTTGGACGTCAACTCAATTGAGTTTATGGGCATATGGACAGCCCAGAGATTTAAGTCTCTTGGATGCACACCTACCAACTCCAGCACCAACTATAGGTTCAAATAAAAGGGACAGAAGAGGCATGTTTAGAGAATTCACATCTGAGTCGAATTCTGCCTCACTCAAGAGCATAAACTCCAAAGTAGGGCCACTGGCAAGGCAGCAAACCCTGGAGCCATCTGCCATGACCATAGGTTCTGGATGTCTCCAGAGCCCCCAGAATCCCCACTATCTGGGGCAGTATCCACCTTGGCTGTCTATGAAATCCTGGTGAGATATGCACAAGTACCACCTCTCTGATGACCTCCTGACTAACCCCAAAGTCCCCCAGCCATACAAACTTATCTGTCTTCACCTTTCCCCCCTCCATTCAAGATCTTCCTCCAGTTGCATCACCAGCTGGTGCTTGGTAGCAATCTGTCGATGCCATGGAGCCTCATTCCTGGGAGCTATGTCCCATGCTAGGGGGAAGGCAATGCATTTATATGCTGAGTTTGGCTTAGAGAGAAGGCAAACCCAAGCAACAAGGAGGCTCCCAGGAGGCAACTCCCAGGCACTCTCCAACACTAGGCTAAGTTGCAAATTCAAGAGCAAAAGCCTTGCAAGCACAGTTGTCAACATCAAGGGCTCATCAATGGACCATCTGTTGTTTCTTTTTTGTTGTTTCTTTAGGAAGCACCAGGAACCAAACCCAGGACCTCCTCTGTGGGAAGCAGGTGCTCATCCACTTGAGCTGCAGGTACTTCCCTGGATTTTTTTAAATTAACAATAACTCTCTGGTTGTTTAAATTGATCATGGTAATAAAAAGGATAATACAAGAACAATAAAGCCCCTTACTCTGTTAATAACTTATTTTTGCCCAAACATTTTAGGATTTCAGTTAAGGGTCCAAAGCAATAACTGTTTTGAAATAATTTTTAAACAAAGATATCCCTGTGATTAAAATATTATTTTGCTTTTCATAATAACCATTTCCAAAGATGATCATGAATTTAAATCTAGGCGTGGTTTGCATATCCTGGTTTATTGAAGGGTATTTTAGGCCAGAGAGAGTGAATCAACCAATGCCATCTTCAGACTATATTCCATTTCTACAAATATCAGACATGGAGGCCCTAGGTGCTCATTTACAGATGGGGACACTGAGGTCCTGAGAAAGGAAGGGCCAGGCTGAGGCCCACAAAATTTGAATGCAAGGATGGACCAGGGTCAGCTCTCTGCTCTTTGTCTTCAGGACCACTACTCAGGATGACCTTCTGTGCCTTGTCTGGGGAAATCTTTTGGGTTTGCTCTCCCTGAATCTCTGTGTGGTGGTCTGGACATGTAGCCTGCAGAGCAGGGTGGGGTGCAGTGGGGAGTGGGTTGACCCTGAAACTCTGTGGTCCAGGCCTGGACCAGTGTCCTTTACCCTTGAATGTGGCTAATGTTGACCATGGTCTCATCAGCCCTGGCACCCTTAGTCAATGCCTGGTGGCCTTGTTCATCCCCAAGCAAGGAGCACCAGGCTTCCTGCTGGTTGTACAACCAGAACATGACTCCAGCTCAGAGGGCAAGGGCTGGGGAACTTGGATGAGAACAGCCAACTCTGATCAAGCCTGAGATTCCAGGCTCCAGAAAAAAGTGAGGGAATCGCAGTTGGAGGGTGTGCCTTGCAGAGTTAGATGGGATGTGGGGGAAAAGGGCATGCACAATTGTAGCAATTTGATATTGTTTATGAATTCCAAATATATATATATTGGCTTATATTTGTAAACTGCTCTGTTCCTCTGGGCATATTAGATCATATTAGATTCAGAAATTTCACTTTTACTTGATTAAATTAAGATTGGAATTGTGATTCAGCCAGATAAGTAGGACCTTGACTTTCCACATGCTTGGTGATTGGGGACTCAAAGAGAAAATGACAAGACAGAGAAGAGAGTTGAAGTATTGATGTTGGAGCCCTAGGAAGTAAGTACAAGAGAAGCAGATACATGAGGAAAGAGAAAACTCTCCATGGGACATGGCAGAGGTCCCAGGAAGAGAATGAGCATGAGAGTCTAAAGCTGACCTTGTGAAGAGAACAGAGAAGCTGAGCCTGGAAAGAAATGAAGGAGATGGGACAAAGAAGCCTTGGGAAGATGAGGAAGACAAAACCCTTGCAGAGACCAGCAGCCATCTTGCTCCAACACGTGGCAACAAACATTGGTGAAGGAAGTAACTTAGGCTTTATGGCCTTGTGACTGGAAGATTCTATCCCAAATAAATACCATTTATAAAAATCAACAGATTTTTGGTACTTTGTGTCAGCACCCCTTTGGCTGACTAATATAACATCCTTCCCAGCTTTTAGCTTTTAAAATATTTGAATAAGCTGAGAAAATTGATTCACTTATGACAAGTGCTTGAAATCATTATGTAAATTGTGAGATATGACAAATTCTGTGTGCAATTGACATTCATTCATCAACAACATGACAAATTCTATACACTAGCAATGAAATGTCCTTCACTCTGTCCACCTGCCTGGTCTCAGCATCCTTGCACAAAGGTCCTTTTGTAGAATCCCATCCCTCCCTTCCCTAGAACTCTTCCTTCCACTTCCTTCCTAAATTAATTAATTTTCTTCTGAAATTGACAAAGCCTTATTATAAAGAATTCAATCAAGAAAACATAACAAATGGGAAGTGGGTGTGGCTCAATCAATGGAGGTCCCGTTTACCATATAGGAGGCCCCGGGTTCACTTCCTGGGGCCTCCTTGTGAGGGCAGGCCAGCCCGCACGGCACGGTGGACTGATGCAGCAAGACCTCACAGCAGGAAGTGGGTGTGGCTCAATCGATAGCACCTCTGTTTACCCTATAGGAGGCCCCAGGTTCACTTCCCGTGGCCTCCTTGTGAGGGCAGGCCACCTCGTGTGGCGTGGTGGGCTGATGTAGCAGGACCTCATAGCAAGGGGGAGATAAGCAGACACAGAAAAAAAACCACAGCGAATGGACACAGCAAACACAGGCAGCAAGGGGGGGATAAATAAATAAATAAATCTTAAAAAAAAAAGAAAGGAAAACATAACAAATGAAATAAAATCCAACTTTCCACAAAATGGAAATGATCCATCATCAACATCAATCAGAGGAACTTCCTACCAGCTGTCTTCCTACTCTTATATGGAGATGGAAGAATAGAAACATGACAGATAGAGTGGTATTTGTTTCTAGAGGTGAAAATAGACAGATTTAGCAGTACCCAGCTGCTGACTTTGACAAATACATTTGTATAAAAATATATATTCTACTTTTCAATTAAACATAAATTTCATATCTCTTGGACATCACAGAAGATAAAGAGAGGATGTGGTTTTCTGTGCTGGCATTTCTGTGCAGGACTGGATGCCAGCCTAACCTTTCCCAACTCCTGTGTGACTTTGTGTCTGTCATGGGAGCTTGAACAAGTACTTCTTTGTTAAGCTAAGAACTTGATGGAGGCAACCTGGGACACTCAGCCACCCTCCCTGCTGGCTTAATTTTCCAAGGAATACCATGGGCAATGTGAAAACACAGTTCTTTCCTTTTAAGGAAAATTTCAGTGTTTCATCTGTGAAAGAATTCTCCATTTCATTTGTAGGTACTCTACTTCAGAGACATCTTACTGTCCTTATGTCAGATGGCTTTGTCCTGTTGCAAATGTCTTTTCTATAATTGCTGTAATTTGCTTGGCTTTATCTTTTATCTGTGTTACTGTGATTTTCCCAAAAATTTCCTCCACACTGCTAATTTGACTTCCAGCTATGTCTATTATGCTATATATTTATATATTAGTTTTGTAGTTGTCATGTATCAGTCCTCATAGTTAATCACCATTTCTATGTCATTCTGTCATTTTGTATTTGGGTCCTGAGATCCTTCACAGAGAGTTAACTTTAAAGCATGAATCCTTTCTTCTTGCACTTACTGACACTGAAGTCTTTGGGCAGTGGGAGACATTTGGGGAGGGGTCTTGCTACCCTGTGAGCAAATTTCTTTGGATGTCTCAGGCTCTTCTCATTGTCTTGGAGAATGTGTGCAGTTTCACATGATGCTTCCCCATGTGGGTGCATTTTTATTTGACATTATGAGTCCCCTGTGGACACTCAGTCTTTTTTCCTTCTGGGAAAACCTAGGTTATTGACCCTTTAATTCTACCTTATCAAATTCTCTCTCTCCTCTTCAACAGCTCTGATCACAGTTATTCTGGAGATTAATGTCATATTGTATATATGATTCAAGGCACTGAAAAGTGTAGAGAATAACAAGAAGCACATTATGATCCTGTGGTGATTTGAAGTTTTATGAACCCCAGAGATCTGAAATCTGCAAGAGAAAAGTTCTTAAAGTTAATCCATTCCTGTGGGTGTGAACCCACTGTAAGTAGGTAAGACATTTTGATGAGGCTACTTCATCAATTTATTACTTATTAAGCTAATAAATACCCATTGTTTAAACCAACCCATTTCATTGTATCTGCTTTGAATAGCTTAGGAAACTAAAGCAGATCTGATCTTCCATATAAAAATATCATATTTTAATAATTTCTTTCAACTATTTTCAGAGAAATAAACTTCTATGGTTTAAGTGGTAGACCCAATTCCCCTCCCTCAAACAGGTGATTTAGATAGCTCTGGGTGATTACTAACTGCATTGTAGGAGCAGCTGATTTTTGGAGCTCCTTACTCTGCCACCATTTTGCCCTTCCTCTCCATATCTATTAATTTTTGATAACCTATTTGTTGGGAAACAGAACCTTGTACTTATTTTGATTTTCCTTTTATCCATGAGCCTGGGTCTGTGTGCATTCTCTGACTTATTGACCATTCCATTTCCTTCCTCCTTGCTGCCCATGCACATTCCTGTGGGTGTGAACTCATTGTAAGTAGGTAAGACCTTTTGATGAGTTACTTCAGTTAACCTGTGACTCTCCTCAATCAAGATGGGTTTTAATCCTATTACTGGAGTCCTCTATAAAGAGAATGAAGAGAGTGAGTGAGAGCGAGAGCGAGAGTGAGAGAGAAAGAGAGTGAGAAAGTAAGAGAATCAGAGAGTGAGAGCAAGAGCAAGAGAGAGAGTGAGAGAGAGAGAGAGAGAGAGAGAGAGAGAGAGAGAGAGAGAGAGAGAGAGAGAGAGAGAAGAGAACCATGGAACTTAGAAACTAAAAGCAATGAAAAATCAAGGAGATCTGTTGCCCTTGATGCCTCTTCTGGCCATCTGTCCCAAACTGTCCTACTAAGTGTTAGCTGGTGATTCACAAGAGTGTTAATACATTCTGGATACTAATTCTAGAAGCAGCATGAAAATTGCAACAATGTTTTCCCTCTGTGACTTGTCCCTATATTTTGTTGGTGGTTTTGTTTGTTTTGTTTTTCAGATACATTTTTTTAGCAGGCACCAGGGATTGAACCTGGAACATTGCATATGCAAAGCAGGTGCTCAACCACTGAGCTACAGCCACTCTCTATTCAGATACTTTTAATTTTAATGAATTTACATTTATCCATCTTTGCCTGCATGGTTTGGTTCTGTGTGCCATAATCAATAAATTTTCTTCTAATAAGATTCCACAGGAGCTTCCTGTATATTCTATTCTAAGTGACTTATAATTTGGTTTCTCAATCCTAAGTCATTGCTTTGCCTGAGGTGATATCAGTGGTGGCCGATGGCCATGCAATGACCCTGATCAGTAGGTGCCCAGGAATTTCTCCTGCTCATGTCCAAGTTGGTAACCCTCGGTTCTGTACTGTGCACACCAGGTGGGTAGTGGAGAAGGATTGAACCTGCAGGAGGAGACCCATCCAGCTCTACCTGAAGTTGCAGACTCAGGTGCCATCCGTCTACCATCTGGACCATGGTTGAAAGTCCTTGAGCAACATGATAGGAGGGGATGCCCACCCATCCACAGTTTATATTCCAAACTCCACCAGTCCCACTCTCACCCCATTACCATGCAGCCTGGCAAAAGATACTTTGAAGACATGCAGGGTCACCCTTCCCAATGCTGTGTTGTGCTAACTCATTTAACTCTCATTGAAATGCTCTGAAGTCTATGGTATTTGAATTTGATGAAAATGAGGCACTTAAAGGGTAAGTAATTTGCAGAAATACATGCAGTTAGGAGGTGGCAGGTCTAGGACTGGGACTCTGAATTATGGTTCCTGAGTCTGTTCTCTAACCAGAACTACTGCCACCCCGTGGACAAACTCCCCAGAGCACCCCACCTATTTTTAGGGATCCTGATGTGGTGACTTCTGAGCTCTTTCCTCAGGGGCCCAGGGAGACTCTCCTTCCATTTCATCACATGCTCAGACACTTTGTGTATTTGCTATAATCCCACTCGGGCCTCTTTCTCACCTCCACTGGAGCATTGGCTCATCTCAAGGAGGCTTCTAGAATGTCTAGCACATGGTAAGGCTTAATCCATATTGGTGGGTGAGTGTTGAGTGATGGATTTGAGCTTCATCATTGTGAAAGCACCACAGACCAGAGGGTGAAGGAATTTCTCAACCCTGATATTTTGAGAAGTAGATAGAAGCTAATTCCCTGGGCAACTGTCCCTTTCACCCAACCCTGCATTCATTGTCCCAAGGTAGTGCAACCTCCGCTCCCCAGGTGCCTGCCTCACCCAATCTGCTGACTATCCTTCTGTCAAAACTGAGCCTGACACCCTGTATGTCTTCAGTTCTGTCCATAGAACATCTGTGGCTCTCGGGAGCACAGGGATGGGTCACATGACATTCATCCTTTCAGAATGAGGGTATCTTTTTCTTTGGAAGGCTTTCTGGTGACAGTCTTGGTGTCTTCTCCTCATTATTTCCCATGGTGAGAAGTCCCTGCTTCCAAGGGTGCAGCTAGAAATGGTCTATAAAGGGCATTTCTGCCCATTGACCTCAGGAACACCCTGCTGTCCCAACCACTAGGCTTTGTGAGTTGGACTGAGAGTGACTTGTCCTACCTGGAGAATATCCAGGATCAGGAGAAGTTCAAGTGACATGTCCGTGCCCCTTCAGGTTTCTACCTCCCATGTCCCTGGTCTGTGACTTTGACTCCATCTTCCATCACCTGAGTCCAGGCTTCCTCCCTCCACAGGCTTTCCCAACACCACAACCAGGACCACAATGCATACATGTGCATGGATGCACATGAATGGGCTCTTATGCCACCACACATGTACATCAGGGAAGTCCTTGCATGCCTACAAATTGGTGCCCCTGAAGACACATATACCCCCACATACAGCCTTGCATGCACACACTGAAACAGCAGGCCAGAACAATGATGACTTTATTTCTCTATCCTCCATCTGCACATGTCTTTGTTATCTGCAGAAGCAATTTCCAAGAATTCACAGGATGAAATGCATCATGCCCCACTTTTCTTCAACTTCACATTTCCAGCAAACTTAAGGACAAACCCTTTAATGGTACTGCAACTTGGCACAGAAACCCCTCCATCCTTTCCTCCTTGTAGTACCACCCAGCAGTTGGGGGCTACATTTTGTATTCTGTCATGGTCTCTACAATCAACACAAGCCCCAGCAATCTCTCCAGTTGATTGTAGATGTAACCAGACATCTATGCAATCAACTCACTTGATGATTAAAGTCCATGAAATGCCCTTGTATTACAATTAGTCTAGTGGTTGCTTGACCAAACAACTGGGCACCTATGACTAGCTGAGTTGACACATTAGCATAATCATGACAGTCTACCCCTCATCAACTTGGCAGTTATACACAACATCTTAAACCATACATAGTCTCAAAATAAAATAATAACATATATCTATATCTATATCTATCTATATCATCTATATCTATATCTATTTATATCTATATCTATATCTATATCATCTGTATCTATATATTTCTGCCTAAAAAATATTCAAATCTCCTGCATACAACCAGAAATGCACTGAATCCCTCCAGATTATGGTTCAAGTCCTTGGATAATGTTCACTCTTCAACATGGCATCATTAAATACTATGGCATGAAATTAATACAAATTATATCATATGATAAGGTGAAAGTTTAGGGAAGAAAACAATGATATTCATTTTATATACATATACAAACATATAACAGAAGAAGGAAGAAATATTCATGACCATTATAGTTCTCATTCCCTGTTGCTGGTCACATGGTCAAAGTTCATACTTATCACTACCTTCTTCCACTACCCATTCTATGTTCCCTTTACTCAAAAAGCACCTCAGCTGGCAGTGGTTCTTTGCCTGGTGATGTGACCCACACTTTCATTTCTGAAGATTCTGGGACATTATTAGTCCTGCTTGGAATGGGTTTTGGCAATTTTCCATTGACTTTACTCACAAGGCATTGTAGTACTAAAAGACATCCTAGGGGATCTCCTGCATTCCAGGCAAACTCTTCTTTTTTTCTATTGTGTATGATCTATCCCCCCATCCAGTACATTAAATCCCTTCTTTGTCTGTTGACTGAGAGGCACAAGGACTCCAAAGTGGCCAGGTGGTGATTTTAACTTCCTGGTCAATGCAATCATTGTTCTGGTCACTCAGGAAATGGGTCAAAGCAGCACACCAAAATGAAGAATATATTGTTTCTAAAATCCAAAGAAATCTACTAAGCATTGTGCCTTTTTTGGTCATAAAAAGGGCCCATTGCAACAGCTTATCCTTCATTTTAGAAGAGATACCTTGACATGCCCCACATCACTGGACACCAAGAAATTTCACCAAGGTGGAAGGGACCTGTAGTTTTCTTGGATTTTTCTCTCATCAACACTCACACAAATGCCTTACCAATAAGTCTAGAGTCATTGCTACATCTTACTCACTAGGTCCAATCAGCATGATATCATCAATATAAAAAACCAGTGTGATGTTTTGTTTGAGGGAGAGATGATCAAGGGGCCTGCAGGCACTATTATGACATAAGTTTGGAGAGTTGCTATACCCCTGAGGCAGGACTGTAAAGGTATATTCCTGGCCTTTCCAGGAGAAAGCAAATTGTTTCTGGTAATCCTTACCAATGGCAATTGATAAAAAAGCATTTGCCTGATCAATAGCTGCATACCAGGTATCAGGGAATGTGTTGATTTGCTCAAACAATGATATGACATCTGGAACAGCAGCTGCAACTGTAGTCAACACCTGGTTAAGTTTATGATAATCTATTGTTATCCCCCAAGATCCATCTGTTTTCTGCACAGGTCAATTAGGAGAGTTGACTAGGAATATGGTGGGAATCACCATCCCTGCATCCTTCAAATCCTTGATTTTGGCACTGATCTCTGCAATCCATCCAGGAATCCAGTAATGCCTTTTTTTTAAAAAAAAAAAAACATGATTGATAGAGTTTTTTATTAATATTCAAAAGTCTCCTTCATTATAATAGGAAAATAATTGTTTCTCTAATGAATAGTTACATAAAGTGTATCCATGGTTTATTAACAGTTTTAGTGAGTACTAGGTTTGATGTATATCTTAGAGACAGGACATCAGTTTGCTGGGATCATTAGGGTATGATATATAATGAGAAACTAATATACAAAATATTCTCTGAAGAACTTTACCAAACAGTAATGCCTCTGAAATTAAAATAGAAAATAAAACTTATGTTTATACCTAGTTTTAGGTATAAATCACAATGTACATAAATCTCATTCAAAATTTTGTGGGTTTGATGTTACTTTTTCCAAGGTGTCTGTGACCATTGGGCAGTTTGATGTAATTATGAATTCCATAAATATGATTGGATCATGATTGTAAACTGATCTGTTTCTGGGCATGATTAAGCTATGATTAGGGTGTTGAGTAGGCCATGTCAGTAGAGCATTGAGCCCCACCCCTTGGTGGGTGGGGAATCAAATATAAAAGGCATGGCAAGAACAGAGTTGAAGAAGATTTTGAGAAGTAGTTTTGATTTTGGAGAAAAGGCCCCAGGAGAAGAGAAGTGAGCCATTCACCTGATAGTCTACAGCTGACCTTGTGGAAGAACCAGAAGAGCTAAGCCCAGAGAGAAATGGAGCCCCAGGAAGAGAGGAACACAAGAAGCCTGAACCCTGGCAAATGTTCACAGCTGTTTTGCTCCAACACGTGGTATGGCCCGGTATCTGTGGAATTCTACCCCAAATAAATACCCTTTGTAAAGACTAACCCATTTTTGGTATTTCACATTAGCACCCCTTTGGCTGACTAATACAGAATTTGGTACCAGAAGTAGGGTAATGCTTTTGCATATACCAAAATGTTGGAATGGTTTTATAAATGGGTAAGGGGCATTTTTTGGAGGAATTGTGAAACACTTGATGGAAAAGGCCTAGATCACTTTGAAGAGACTGTTGAAAGTAATATGGATGCTAAAGACACTTTCTATGATGACTTAGAAGTAAAAGATGAAACTATTATTGGAAACTGGAGGAAAGGTGACCCATGTTTTAAAGTTGTGGAGAACTTAGCAAGATTAACTCCTGGTGTTATATGGAAGACAGAATTTGAAAATGGTGAACCAGAGCATTTAGCTGAAGTACTTTCCAAGGTAAACTCAGAGAATGTGTCTTGGCTTCTCCTTGCAGCTTATAGTAAAATACTAGATAAGAGAAATACACTAAGGACTGAACTTTTGGGCACAAAGAAAACAGAAACTGATTCCTGAACTTCCAAATTTCTGGAAATGAAATTCCCAGATGAAAATGCCCTATTTGAAGACTTTACTAAACTTGGAACTCATAACTCAGAATTGAAGATGAAGTTATTTAGGAAAGACTTGTAGAAAGTCTTACTGTCTGATGGCTTGGACCCCTGCTTCCTTCATGCTAAACCAACAAAGTTTTTGAGAGAGCTGTATGAACAAAACCACTGTCAGCTTGGACAAAAAAGGACAGGAAAAAGAGAGATTGAAGGAGAATCAGCTTTAAGAAGAAAACCTTGGAAGCAGAGATCTGGACTTAAGACATCTCCTTGGGCCAAGAGAGGAGCCCCACCCATGTGTACAGAGAGGGTGAGTTTGCCCCTGCAGTTGAAGAGGGTGGATGTCCCCACCAAATGTTCTGGGAGAGTTTTGCCATCCCAGGGTACAGAGAGGGTGGAGCACATTCCTCAAAGATTAGGGTGGTTAAGATCAACACCCCATAAGACTGAGATGGGTGCACCTGTCCCCCATGGATTAGGGAAGGCCAGGTGGTCAACTCGTTTTTCTGCGAGGGTTGAACTTGTATGCCAAAGGTTAGGGGGAATGTTGTCTTCACCTCACTGTACTAGGGGGGCTAAGACTCTAACCCAAAGATTGAGTAAGGGGTGGCAATCACCCCAGCACTCTTGGAGGGTGCGGTCTGGAACTTGGTTGACATCCAGATGCTTGATGAGGGTGGAACCAAGAAAGTGGCCATTGGGCAAGCCTGTGGAAAGGGTGTGTTCCCATGTGGCCCCAAGGAGAAGAAACCACCTTGTTAAGAATGACTCTCAGACTTTGAAATCGAATGGAGGATGCCCTGCAGTTTTACTGAACTGTAAATGATCCATGACTCATGTTTAACATACCAATTTCTCTTTATGATAATGAAAATGTTTATCCTTTGTCTTTCCATTTGTGTATTGGAAGCAGTTAAATGGTTTTGTAAGTTTCAGAGGTCTACAGCAGATGTGATTTTGCCTGAAGACAAACTGTATTTCTTTAAAATGATTTTGATATGATTTTGTACTTGGATTATTACTGATTTAAGTTTTTTTTAATATTGTAATGTATTTTTGGAATTCAGAGGGTGGAATGTGGCTGTTGGGCAGTTTGATGTAATTATGAATTCCATAAATATAATTGGATCATGCTTGTAAACTGATCTGTTTCTGGGCATGATTAAGTTATGATTAGGGTGTTGAGTGGGCCACATCAGTAGGGCATTGAGCCCCACCCCTTGGTGGGTGGGGAATCAAATATAAAAGGCATGGCAAGAACAGAGTTGAAGAAGTTTTTGAGAAACAGTTTTGATGTTGGAGAAAAGGCCCCAGGAGAAGAGAAGTGAGCCATTTGCCTGATAGTCTACAGCTGACCTTGTGGAGTAACCAGAAGAACTAAGCCCGGAGAGAAATGGAGCCCCGGGAAGGGAGGAACACAAGAAGCCTGAACCCTGGCAAACGTCAGCAGCTGTCCTGCTCCAACACGTGGCAATGAACTTTGGTGAGAAGAAACTTAACGCTTTATTGCCTGGTATCTGTGGACTTCTACCCCAAATAAATACCCTTTGTAAAGACTAACCCATTTTTGGTATTTCACATTAGCACCCCTTTGGCTGACTAATACAGTGTCCAACAGAAATTCAAAGCTCACTTTAAGGTCATGAATTTGAGTGTGAAATAAAGTTGTAATTTCACAGCCTCAAAGTTTATTACACAATAATCAACAGATAATGTTGCCAAGACTATTAATTTTCTTTCCTTGTTTCTTTCCAGCATTGATCATTCTAAGGCTTTGTAAGCACATCCAGGATCCAAGCAGGAATTGCTGATTTGGTTTAAAAATCCCTTTTGGATGAGCAGAAACTTTCTTTATGGTTCTGTGCATTGATGTGAGGCTCCAGAGTGCCATAATCATAAGGTAAGTTGGGGAAGCTGTGCTTTTGCCTGGAACTTAAAATTCCCAAAGCTGGTAGCAACTTCCTACTTATGCTGCTGGGCCCACCTCCATTCCCCTTCAGCCTTTGGAGGAGCCATGGCTGTGTCCTTGGTGGTGGCTGCATGGTTTGGGACACCACGCCCAGATTTGTTTTTGATTTACAATTTTGCTAGGTAAGGCCAGTGGTAGTGCCTTCCATTTGGCTTTTCTTGCCATCATAATCCTCATTCCACAAGTTAGGGATTCAATGTGGGGATTCTGCCAGTTAATGAGTATATCTATTCCAATTATACATTCTGAACCTGAATAAAAAACACAGAATTGGGCTGGGAACCCACTGGATCCACTGTGAGATGGACCTGAGCTAAAACTCCATCAATCACTTCATCCCCACAAGCCCTTACTCTGACTGGTGGAACACAGTGATATTTGGGGTCTCCTGGAATTAATGACACTTCTGAGCCAGTGTCTAATAACCCCTAAAATGTCTGATCATTTCTTTTTCTTCAATGCACCTTGGTAAAAGACTGTATGTCTCTTTGGGGAAAGTTGGGAGGAAGTGAAACAGTATAAATTTTTTGCAGTGTAACAGGATCCCAAGGGGACCTGACCTTCCCCTCATTAAAGGGGCTCTGGGTCTTTAAACTGTCTCAAGTCTGGGAATTGATTAAGGGGCCTTGACTCTTTGTTTCTGTAATTCAAGTAAGGGTTTTGTTCACTCTACCAAGAACTCTTCTGCTTATACCGATCAAGAGGAATTTAGTACACTGCCCATCTGTTTTACTTCTAGGTACCCCGTGATCTATTAACCAATGCCGTAGGTCTATGTGACTCGTATTTTTTTGTTTGATGCTTTGAGTGTGTCTTTTATTGTGGTATACACACCCACATGTCTTTGGCAATTTAGTACTGCTACTTGGCTTCTGCCATCCTAGGATCCAATCATCCCCATACTATTTTTTTCTTTCCCCCACACTATTTAAGGATTCTAGTTCCATAAGAGCAGTTCCTACAGTAATATCTGGCCTACAGAGAAGAGCAACCACAGAGCTATTCAGGGAAGCTATAGTTAGTCTCACAAATTTATTCCTAATAGTCTGGTTAAATGTGTGTCCTCTGGACATTCCTGGGGTGGGTGGGCAGATCTTAAGTGTCAAATCCTTTCTAGCATTTCAATCTCTCTAAACCTTTGGATCCCCTCAGCTACAGTATACTAGAGTGAATTGGGCATCTTGACATCAGGCATTTTAAGTCAACTTTTGGTCCAAGTTTCAGCCAGCCACCTGCACAAATTATTAAAGCCCTTTCTAACACTTTGAGCTACAACATTGAATCCAGAATCTCTGCTTAGTGGGCCATTTAAAAAAATGGTGCCTTATCTAACTTTACCTTCCTTCTGCAATTAACCCATACTCTTAATATCCATTCCCACACACATTCCCCTGATTTCTGTCTATATAAATTGGAAAATTCATGCAGTTCTTTTAGAGTATAGTGTACTTCCTCTGGTTTACAATTTGTACTTTACCTTTGGGGGGCTTGTGGTGATTTTAGTGTAGATATAGGTCTGGAAGAGAAGAGGGGTGGTGGGGGTGGGTATGGAGAAAACTTAGAAGTGTTTTGCCAGCTATTGACCTCAGGGCATTCTCTTGCAGTTTCATCTGGTGAGACAGAATTAATCTCTTCAGGCATGGATTGGATGGCAGCCTCCTCAGGACAGGGTGGATGTTGGGTGAGGGTTTCTTCAGAGAAGGAAGGTGGTGGAAACTCCTTGAGGCAGGCTGAGATTGGGTAGTACAAGCTTGAGGCAGGGTGGTAACCTCCTCAAGGCAAGGAGGAGATCCAGGCTCTTTGGAGCAAATAAAATATTAATAATAAACATAACAAAAAACACAAAAATAAATAAAAATTAAAATAAAATAAAAACTTTTTCATTGTGTCTTTCATCACCATAAGATGTTTTCTTTTATGTACAGTGTCAGTTTCTTCCATATATTCCCCAAGTGTTAGGTTTTATTTGATTTATCTTCAGAGAAACTTTAGATTACAGAAAAGCCACATGGAAGATATAGAGGATTTCCCTTTACCCAGCCCCTCAACCATCTCCCACTCATGCCTATTATTAACATTTTACATATGAGTTGTACATTTGTTATAATTGATGTACAAATATTGAAGCATTGCTACTAACTATGGTCACTGATTTACATTTTGGTTTATATTTTGCACCATACACTTTTACAGGTTTTGGTTTATATTTTGCACCATACAATTTTACAGGTTTTGACAAAATTTAAAATGGCCTGTATCCATCATTGAATGATCATGAAGAACAATTCAAATGCCCTAAAAATATCCGATGTTTCATCTATGCTATTTTTCCTTCCCCCTCCCATCAAAATCTAGGATAATGACTAGGCTTCAATTTTTGAAGAATAAGGTTCATAGTTACATGCAATAATACTGAGGGCTTGCCATATTGGTCTGTTTTCTTTTATTAGGCATTGCCCAATAATTGTCTAAATGAGAACATAGAAGGACTTCCTAGGATGAGTGTAGGATTTCTTTATATTGGCTGAGAATTAGGCCCTTATCAGATAAATGGCTATCAAATATTTTCTCCCATTGAGGAGGCTGCCTTTTCACTTTCTTAAAAAACTCCTTTGAAGCACAGTATTTTCAATTTTCCCATATATCTATTTTTTCATTTGTTGCTTGTGTTTTGGGTGTAAAGTTTATGAAAACATTTCCTACTGCAAGATCTTGTAAATTCTTCCCTACATTATCATCTGGGAGCTTTATGATCTTGGTTTTTATATTTATTTCTTTGATCCATGTTAAGTTAATTTTTGTATAAGGTGTGAGACGGTGAACCTCTCTCATTCTTTAGGATATAGATATCCAGTTCTCCAACCATCATTTGCTGAAGAAGCCATTCTGTCCCAGTTGAGTGGGCTTGGTTTTCTTGTCAAATATTAAGTGACTCTATATGTGAGGATTTATATCAGAACTCTCAGTTTAGTTCCATTTGTCATTATGTCTATCCTTGGGCCAATACTATGCAATTTTTACTGCTATAGCTTTGTAGTATGCTTTAAAGTCAGGTAAAATGATTCCTCCAATTTTGTTTTTATGTTTCAATATATTTTTGGCTATTTGGGGCCTCTTGCTCTTCCAAATAAATTTCATAATTAACTTGTCCAATTCAGTAAAAAATTTTGCAATTTTTATTAGGATTGCATTGAATCTGTAAATCAATGTGAGTATGACAGACATCTTAAGGATGTTTAGTCTTCCAATCCTTAACAGGAAATATTCTTCCAATAATTTAGGTATTCTTTGATTTCCTTTAACAATGTTCTGCAGTTTTCTGTGTATAAGTCCTTTACATCTTTAGTTAAATTTATTCCTAACTATTTTCTTCTTTTAGTTGCTATTGTAAATGGAATTTTTTCTTGATTTCCTCCTAAGATCACTCATTATTGATGTATAGGAATGCTACTGATTTTTGTGTGTTGATCTTATATTCTGCCACTTTACTGAACTCATTTATCAGCTCTAGAAGGTTTGCTGTAGATTTTTTCAGGGCTTTCTATGTATAGGATGATGTCATTTTCAAATAGTGAAATTTTTACTTCTTCCTTTCCAGTTTGGATGAATTTTATATCTTATTCTTGCCTAAGTGCTCAAGAAAGTACTTTTATTACAATGTTAAATAAGAGCAGTGACAGTAGGCATCCTTGTCTTGCCCCAGATCTTAGGGGAAAGCTTTCAGCATTTCACTATAGAATATAATGTTAGCTGTGGATTTTTCATATATACCCTTTATCATTTTTTTTAAGATTTTTTATTTATTTACTTATTTATCCCCCCCCTTGCTGCTTGTGTTTTGCTGTGTCCATTTGCTGTGTGTCTTCTCCGTGTCTGCTTATCTCCCCCCTGCTGTGAGGTCCTGCTGCATCAGCCCACCGTGCCACATGGACCAGCCTGCCCTCACAAGGAGGTCCGGGGAAGCGAGCCCGGGGCCTCCCACATGGTAAACGGGGGCTCCATCAATTGAGCCACACCCACCTCCTGCTGTGAGGTCTTGCTGCTTCAGCCCACTGTGCCGCACGGGCCAGCCTGCCCTTACAACGAGGCCCGGGGAAGTGAACCCGGGGCCTCCCATATGGTAAACGGGAGCTCTATCGATTGAGCCACACCTGCCTCCCGAACCTTTATCATGTTGAGAAAGTTTCCTTCTATTCCTATCTTTGGAAGTATTTTTGTCAAGAAAGGATGCTCTGTTTTGTCAAATGCTTTTTTCTGCCTAAGTAGACATGATTATGTGATTTTTTGCTTTCATTCTGTTGATGTCATGTATTACATTGATTGATTTTCTTATGTTGAACCATCCTTGTATTCCAGGGATGAAACCCACGTGGTCATGGTGTATAATTCATTTGATGGCTTGGAAATTAGCAAGTATTTTGTTGACTATTTTAACATCCAGGTTCATTAGAGAGATGGGTCTGTCATTTTCCTTTCTTGTGGAGTCTTTATGTGGCCTTGGTATTAGGGTGATCTTGGCATCATAGAATGAGTTAGGCAATGTTGCCTCCACTTCAATTTTTTGGAAGAGTTGAAGTAAGATTGGTGTTAACTCTTTCCAGGGTGATTGGTAGAATTCACCTGTGAAGCCATCTGGTCCTGGACTCTTTGGGAGGTTTTTGATGACAAATTCAATCTTTTTACTTGTGATTGGTCTATTGGGTTCATCAATTTCTTCTTTCATCAATATGAACTACTAGAAATTCATCCATTTCAATGAATTCAGAAAGATTGAAATTATACAATATAGTTACTCTGACCACAATGAAATGAATCTGAAATTAATAAGAGAATGAGAATGAGAATAGGCATAAAAATGTGAAAGTTAAATAACACACTCTTAGACAATAAGTGAGTCAAGGGTGAAACTGCAAAAGAAATCAGTAACTACCTTGAAATAAATGAAAATGGAGACACAACATATCAAAATCTATGGGATGCAAGAGAAGCAGTGCTGAGATGGAAAATTATAGCCAGAAATGTCTATATTAGATAATAAGAAAGAGCTAAAATCAAAGACCTAACTACACACCTAGAGGAACTAGAAAACAAACAAAAAGACTAAACCCAAAGCAAGTAGAAAAAAGGAAATACCCAAGATTAGATCAGCGCTAAATTAAGTTGAGAATAAAAAACACTAGAAAAAATTAACTAAAAATTAACTAAATTAAATCTATTTTTTGAGATTAATAAAGCTGACTAACTTAGCTAGACTAACAAAAAAAAGAGAGAACATACAAATATATAAAAGAAAAAATGAAGGAAGGGATATTACCCCTGATCTCACAGAAATAAAGAGTATCATAAGAGTATACTTTGAAAAAGTGTATGCTACTAAGATGGATAACTTAGATTCAACATATTTTCAAGCTCACCAGGTGATTCCAATCTTAATTAAACTGAGAATCAGTCCACATGAGCTGCTTATCGAACTTCAATTTGCATAAATATTTATGGGCATATTGCTGTTAATAATATACATATTTTGATGTAGTAGTGTTGGATTTTATCTGAGAGTCCATATATCTAACAAGATATGGGGCCATGGACACAATGGTATTATGAAGCACCTCTTTTCTCTTAGTAAAATGAAATATGACATAATTTTTTCAAAATCCCTTATGTTTAGAATCCAAAACACCTGTACAGCATTTCATCATTTGGAAAAGTTTATTAACGAACAAAATTTAAAAACATATTTAAAATGACATTTAATATTCAAAGTCCAAAAGAACAGTCTCCATAATAATTACCTCTAGTGAGTTCTAGGGAGAAAAATCTCTTTCTCAGGATAAGGATTCTTAAACAAGTTGTAGATCCCATGGGTGGTCCTTTACACAAAGTCTCGCAAAGTTCAATCAAGTATTCACCAAATGCAGAAGAATTTCTTATCTTCCAATTCACATTATATTTTCTATGTAATAAATTATAAAACTGAGTTTGATGAGTATGATTTTATATTTACCATCAATTTACATAATTATAATAGTCAGTGTCTGTATGTCCATCTGCAGTTTTATCAGGGGTTCCACCATGTACACACACACACAGCATCTTGGGAAATGTTGATTATCAAGAAACAGCTGATCCCTGCATCCTTCCTTTCCTCAGACTTTCAGTCACCTCCCAGTCATGTGCACATTCCTCACATGGAATGATTCTTTTTTTAAGAAGGAGCCAAGGATTTAATCTGAGACCACATGCAATGGAGGCAAGCATGCAACCACCGAGCTACATTGCTCTGCTATTCAATTGTAAGAAATGGTCTTCTATAAGACATTTCATAAGGACTTGATCAAAGTCTTCTTTTGGGCATGACCCTAAGCCTCATATGGATAATTGGCAGGACTTTATCCCACTCCAGGTGAGTTTCTAAACAAATCTTGATAATGATTTCTTTTAAGATGGGATTCATTTGTTCAGTCTTCCCAGTGGATCGAGGTGTTCAGGGAGAATGCAAAGGCCAATCTATAACAGTACAGACATA
>JAQZBX010015690.1:0-37289 GCA_029593785.1 Cabassous unicinctus | reverse complement strand
GAAGCGAACCCGGGGCCTCTCATATGGTAAACGGGTGCGCTATCCATTGCGCCACACCCGCTTCCTGCCGTGAGGTTGCTGCATCAGCCCACCGCACCGCTCAGGCCGGCGTGCCCTCACAAGGAGGCCTCGGGACGCGAACCCGGGCCTCCCATATGGTAAACGGGGGCTCTATCCACTGAGCCACACCCGCTTCCCCGCACGCTTACTTTAAAACAGAAACCATAACCCCGGCCTGAGACACTCTGCCCCCGTACAAGTATGAGCATTTCATGGAGATTCACAGAAAAAGGTCTGGAAGAAGACATGCAAAACCTGCTCACGGGCCTTACCTCCAGGAGCAGACTTGAGAATAGGGGTGCCAGCGTGTCCAAGAGGGCCTTGAACTTGCAAACTTGTAAAAATTCAAACAATACATACAGGTAGAATAAAAAACATAAGATTATTCCCCTTTCCCTCCATCTCCAGTTTCACACCGTAGAAGTCACTGCTGTTACCACTGCTGACAGTTTAGGGGGGTACTCCTAGGTCTTTTTCTATACGCCTACAGACACGTATGTACACATGCTCACACACTAATGAGGTCTCTCTTTAATCAAAATGGGATTTTACTCTTCAAAGTGTTCTGCAACTTGCCTTTTAGGAGCAGCAGAGATATAAACTGTGAAGCTGGATTGCTTGGGTTCAAATCCCAGCCCCACCACTTTCTAGCTGGGTGACCTTGAGCAAGTTACTCAACGTCTCTAGACTCAGTTACGTTGGCTTTCAAGCCATACTCCTACCTGGGCCTAGAGGACAAGTCCCCACGGGGCGAGGCCAGCCATTTACAGTCCCTACATTTAGAGAGATGAGGGTCCTACACAGGGCAGAGTTCCCAAGTGTGCTTTTCCCTCTTGGGGGAATAGGAAAGAATGATTTGGTATTAAGGATCAAAGTTTTAGATGTGCATACTGTTTTTCTTTTTAACCCAAGGCCCTGCTCATTGCTCTGTGGACGAATGGAGCAGAGTCTCTGTCAAAGAGCTTCCTAATGAAATTTTTGAGACTCCCATCCATCTTGTTTCCTGGGGGAGCTCTAAAGTGGTCCCATGTATGCACAAACACTCAAAAAGGTGGAGAAGGACAGGGGGGAAAGAAAACAGATTCTTGGACTGAAATCCACTGAACTGGTACTGCCTTTCTAGAGTTGTGTCCTGAGGAATTGATTTTGAAGATATTTGCGCTGTTCATGTATTCAAACACCACACTCATTTGAACTGTCTCGTCTTTTCCAAAGAGCATCATGGTGAAGGTGTGAGGTTTGCACTCTAGCTGCTCCACCTCCAGCCGTGTGGCTTCAGCATGTCACCTTTGCCTCCCCTGTAAAATGGTCAGCCCAAAGGGTTAAATATATGTTAAAGGGTTATTATAACACCCAAGTTAATACACGTCAAGTGTACAGCACAGTGCCTGGCCCGGGGTGAGAGCCCAGAAGTGTTGGTGCCATCGTTATTCCCGTCATCACCGTTCTTGTCCCTGCCCTCTCCCTGACCCACGCTGCAGGAACACATGTATAAGGCCTCGGTCCACTTCGAACTGGGAGCTGTTCAAAGTCTAGAGAAGAAAAAAAGATATCAGAGGCTTAAAAATCCAGTGGGGTAAATCCTGTAGCCAAGGGTGTGTACAGACCCAAGGGAGGAAGGCAGGAATTCTGCCTGGGTGGGGACGGCCTGGCCGGAAGACAACAGGGTCGGAGGCAGCACTGGGGCGTGGGGAAGGGTGAAGAGGCAGTCCTCTGAAATGTCTGCTCCGGAGGTCACCAGCCCTTCATATTCAGTAATCGTCAACCTCCTCGACCCTCTCATATAAGGGTACCCCCACTCCCAGACCACCCACTGGCTGGACCTCTGTCACACCTGCTCTCCTGCCTCTCTTCCTGGGCCTGCTCTGGCTGCCCATCGCCAGCCCACCCTCTGGGATTTGCCATCTCTCAGGGCTTGGGCTCAGGCCCTCTTCTCTTCTCTCTGTTAGGTTCCTCGTGTCCTCAGCCCAGCTGCACATTAGAATCAGCTGCAGAGATTTTAAAAGACACTCAGTCCTGGGCCCCACCCAGACCAGCTGATTCCGAATCATGTGTATTTTTTAAAAGTTCCCCTGGTGACTCTAATGTGCAGCTGGGGCAGAGGGCCACTGCCTTGGACAACCCCACATGACTTATGAGGGCAGTTCCCACCTTGCACACTGGCAACTCCCTGCTTTCCCGCCCGTGCATGTCAGCCTGGCTCGTCACACCTGGTGCCAGGGGCCTGGAGGCTGCCGGATCTCCCACGGCAGGTGCTTTTTTCTTGCACATTCCAACAGACAGCACCACCTCAACAAACTTTCTCAGTCCCTCCCATCTAGAGTAGCCCGCAGCTCCACCCTGTCACAGCATAGTATTTTATTCCACCTTGAAGCTACCTGGTTTCTTTCTTTACTTAGTCCCCTGTCTTCTGGAAGAAGTTCATGATAGTGGGTGTGGTCTGTCCTGCTCTGAGTAGATCTTCAGTACCTGGAACAGTGGAACATAGTAGGTACTTGAGAAATTAATTGAGTAAATGAATGTAAAGTGCTTAGTGTTTGTGGAATGAGTGCCTGGTAGATGTTGAATAAATGAATAAGGTTTTTGTGCTTGGTAATGTCTTATGACTGAGTGATTTTTTTTTGAATGAATGATGTTCTGGAAAAGATTCTTCCTGATTAGGGTCTGATGAATGAGAAGAGAACCCTCAGAGCACTCCTCTCTTTCCCCTCTGCCAAGGAGCATGGCTGTGGCTGCCTTCTTGTGACCATGAGGCAACAAGCCAAAAGATGCAAACCAGCAGCACACTGAGGGAGGCAGAAAGGAAAGAGAGCAAGGGCCTGGCATCAGTCCAGCTGCCACACCAAGCTGGACCTGCTGTATCTGGCCTCCTTATGTGAGAAAATAAAATGGCTTCATTCCCCAAGTAACCATTGGATGGAATTCTGTTACTTGTAGCCAAACATATCCCACCTGGCTCTCTCCCGCCGCAGCTTGCTTCTCATTATGCCGTGTCTCTGAGGCTGCCCTTGTCTCCCATCCATAGTTCCCCAGCTGCCCCCCTTGCAGCAGCACCTCAGATGCCGACAACAGAAGCCAAGCCTGGCGTTCTTGCACAGAAAAACAGAATTTTGCTGGGGGCTTACAGGATCGCCATGAGCCTAGAAGAGCAGTCTTAGAAAAATGGCAAGAGCCAAGGAAGCTCTGGAGGGAAGGAACCAAGGGTCCCCAGTGAAAGGCAAGCCACAGGAAAAGCCAGGGACACTTAATCCTTCCATGCTCTTCTGACCTTTGCACAGAGTCCCAGGAGAACACGTGGCCAGCTGAGCTGAAATCCTGTGCCCACCCCAGTCCATGCTTCTGTAATTGGGAAGGAGGTGGATCCTTCCAAATATACCCCAAAGAATGGTAATAATAGCAGTAGCCACAAGGCTGGTGATATTCTCCCCATTTTACAGAATGAAACTGAGTCACAACTTCAGTATCCAGTCCATGGCACACCAGGATTTGAACCCAGGCCATCTGGTTCCTGCCTATGTGCTATGCTACTCTCATGATTCGAGTTGGGGTGGAAGGGACGGAGTTCCCCAATCGGAAGACTAGGGTGCTTTTAGAACAGGAGCTGGATATCAAACAGCTGGGAAGGGGGCAGCACGCACCAGCTCCTGAATCCCAGAGAGGCTCTTGGTGCCGCTCGGCTCTGAACATCCAAGGGAGACGTGGCTGCACTCGGAGGGGGGATCTGTGCAGAGACCCAGGCCTAAAAGAACAGCTGTGTGTCTTCACAGTGGGGAGCAAAACGGATTGGGGCCTGCCAACTGGGCTGGAAACAAAATGCCATCAGCAAAGCCCATCTGTCGGAGATGCTCACATATGCAAGTGAGGGCACATCTGGGCCACCTGATTTCCTTACCAGCCCAAATGTGGCCTCAAAGACTAATCCATTGTCCACACTCCACCTGGGCTCACCCAAAGTGGGCTGCCGAGCCACAGGGTGGGCTGCCGAGCCATAGGCAGTCCCCTCAGCCAGGCCACCATCCCAGCTCGGCCTGAGCTACGATGTTCAGCAGGGTGTGAGCCTGGGCTCTTCGCTCATCTCTGGCAAAGCAGTTGGCCTGACCCTTCACCAGAGGTCACAAACCGGCAGCCCCTGCCCAAATCCAACCCACACACTGATTTTGTTGACCTTCATGGTGGTTTTATTGGTGATAGTCTAAGAGGGATTTATTTGTTGACTAGAAATACATGCAAACAATTAAATGGTAGCCAGTAGAAATAAAGCAGTAACTCATATTCTCTTGGGAAGAGTGGGAAAGGGGACCAGTTGTAAAAATAAGAGAAATAAGTATATGCATAAGTGCTAAGGAGAAAAATAAAGCAGGGAAGGGTCTGGGAGTGGAGGTGGGGATGGGGGAGACACCCAGTTCCCCTCCTCAGAGGCAACCGCTGTTAGCAGTTTCTTGAAAATCCTTCTAGAGATTTTCTCTGCCTGGTAGCTTGTTATTTTTGTTTTTTAAGTTGGGAGATGTTGCATACAAATCTAGATGTCTGGTGTCTCTTGGTAACTCAGATGTTCTGGTGTCCATATACCCAGCAGGTTCCGTGGCCTGGAGCTGAGACACAACTGCCTCTCTAGAAGATGCCCCTGCTGGCCAGTTCTCCTCAGCCTCCACTGTCTCTGTCCTGTCTCCCTCAACCAGCCGACCCTGGGCACCCTCCAGTGTCCCAGTTCCCTTGCCCTTCTCTGCTCATGCCCTGCTCTGCAGCAGCCTCAGGGATGCTCCTGTGCTCCTGGGGGACCAGGAAGAGGCTGCATCCGCACTCTCTCCCCCTCCCTTGTCTCTCTCTCACCTTCTGGTTCCTTCTTTCTCAGAGGCTTTAGCCTCTTCCTCACTGTTGTGTGTGTGTGTGTGTGTGTGTATGTTTCCTCCTCACTGTTGTGTTCCATGAGTCTGCTTCATGCTTCCCTCTCACGCTCTCCCTGCCAGCTCACTCTTCCTCTGGGCACAAATTAGGAAGTGCCCCCTACACACACACACACAGGAGGCCTTCCACTCCTCACACTGAAAGCACCAGTGGGTGTAGACCAGGATGGCCGTGTGTCCAGCTCCATTTTCCAAGGGAAAGAAAATATCTTGGTTACCTTGAGTCAGGTGCCCAGCCCAGCCCAGCACTCTGCTGCCCTGAACAAAAAGGGTTCTGTTAGCAGGAGGAGGGGGGTATGGCTGTTGGGGCCATCAACAGGTTCTACCACAGACGGTGACCCACTTTCCCCTTCCTCTCCAGCAGGGGGTTTCATCTTCCAGAAGTTCAGGGTAGAGACGAAGGGAAGGGAACCTGCACAGTGCTCTTCACAGCTGAGCAGGCATGTGTGCTCCCTTGCCTGGAGGTCTTGAAGTCAGCAGACCTCGGACAGCAGGCCGTCCATTACCTCATTCACCCAGGTATCAATTGAGTGTCCTGGACACTGTGCTAGGCGCTGGCAATACATCAGTGACAACTCAGACATCTTGGAGTTGACATTTTAATGTGGAGGCAGTCATTAAACAGATAATAAATGAAATAATTATTATCAGCCAGCTCTGATAACTGCTAAGCAAGATAGAAAGGAGGGAAGAAAGGTGGATGATAAAGATTTCAAGGAGAAAAGGCACTTCTCTGTCTATGCAGAGTGGGAAGGTGTCATTGAAGGGTTGACATCATGGGAAGGAACCAGCCTGGTAAAGAACAGAGGAAGGATATCTACATATCCCGGATTGGATTTAGTGTGTCAGAAGAACAGGAAAGAAGGCCAGTGTGATCAAGCTTGGTTGGGGAGCAGGGAGAGATGCCAGGGAGGCAGGGGCCAGATCCTGTGGGGCCTTGTGGGCTGGGGAAGGAATTTGGCCTTATTCTAATGCGGTAAGGAAGGAGTCACTGGGGAGATCTCAGCAGAGGAGGGACAGGATCTGATTTACCAGCTGATATTACCTATTAATCACACAGATTTCTAGTCATCCCTCTGCGGCTTCCCTCCCCCAAATCTACCGGTGCTCATGGTGACTCACCCGTCGTTTCCACTTCCTTTCTGGCAGCCTGGCCAGTGAGGTGAACTGCAGAGCAGCTGGAGAAGGTCCAGTCTCTAGAGGCAACCACCAGTTGATGGGAAATACAAGGGGCAGAGGAACATGATAAATGGCACCATGGGCGTATGGTGAGCCAGATGCAGAAGGTGGGAAACCCCACGGGACAGTGACCCTGTTTGTTCCACAAGTAAATGGCATCGAGGTGAAGGAGGGGCCCCTTACAGAGTAGAAGAGACTTAAGGAAGAGATCTTCCAAAGCAGAGTGTGGGTCTTGTGTGTCTCCTGATTTGAACAAACCAACTCCAGAAAGACACCTTTGAGACAAGGGGGGAAATTTTAATGCAGATGGGGTGTTAGATGATATTAAAGGATTCTTGTTAATATTAAAGAGCGTGATAACGTTATAGTTATTTTTGTGTGTAAAGTTTCAAGTTAAAGTATTTATGGATGAATTGACTTGATATCTGAGACTTACTTTAAAATATTCTGGCAAAATAAAAGTTAAGGGATGAGGAGTGATGGCTAATGCGTAGAGGGTTTCTTTTGGGGGTGATAGAAATGTTCTGGAATTGGATAGTGGTGATGGTTGCACAATCTTGTATATATATATTAAAAAGCACCAAATTATACCCTTTAAAATGGTGAATTTTATATTGTGTGGATCATCTCTTAACTTTTTATACAAAGTGTAGTGCTGGGCAGGTAAGTGAAATAGGAATGAACGGCAGATAGTTAATGGTTGATGAAGCTGATGATGGGACTGTGGAGGCATCACCATTCTCTTCTCTATACGTTTGAGTATGTTTGGAAATTTCCTTAATAAAAAGGTTTACTTAAGGGAGTAAAACTGCCTGAAAAAGTCACATTTCACATTCTCTGGGAGCAGCGACCTGTTCATCACATCTCACATTTTCCTTTTTTCCCCCCTTTTCAGCATGGCGGGGGGGAAGACACCCCTGCAGCCTGCCTGCCCTCGACAAGATCTGCCGCCTGCTCTGTTTTGCTGAGCCACTCAGTCCCGAGGTGGTCCTGGCTCTGTCGTCCACAGCGATGGTGGAGAACTGGACTCCACAGGCTTATAACCTTCCCATCAGGTCTCAGGGGCCAGCGTCCTTCATCTTGGGCCTGGCGGCCCTGAACAATGGCTGAGGGCTGGGGGACCCCATAGAGTCACACCACAGCTTCCGGGGGCCAGTAGCACTCCAGTGCCTGTGGACTATGACCACCTATCGGCCCATCCCCAATGATGGTGTGGACCTGGCTGCCAGCTGTGGGGCCAGGGGGACCGACGGCCTCCCCGGGCCACACACGGGGGACTACACTCCCATGGGATTCTGGGTTCAGAACGGCGGCATGCCCCAGCCTGTTGGTGAGAGCCCAGCTGCCGCCACCACCCGCCCCAGCCCTACCACCCCTGCAGTGCCCAAGATGGGCGTGCGTGCCAGAGTGGCCGACTGGCCGCCTAAGCGGGAGGTCTTGAGAGAGCAGAACAACCCAAGCCCCTCCCAGGATGCAGACAGCACAAAGGCCACCAAGGCAGCCCACTCCACGAGGAGCATACAGAATGGCCAGCCCCCCGCCAGCACCCTGGCTTCCTCAGGGTCCAGAGCCTTCCACAGACTCTCCAGGAGAAGGTCCAAAGATGTGGAATTCCAGGACGGATGGCCCCGGTCCCCCGGCAGGGCTTTCCTCCCCCTGCGGCATCGCAGCAGCAGCGAGATCACGCTCAGCGAGTGTGACGTCGAGGACACGGGGGAGCCACGGGGGGCCCGGCACACAGGGGTCCTGCCCTTCTTCCGTGAGTATGGGAGCACATCCTCCATCGACGTGCAGGGTGTGCCTGAGCAGAGCTTCTTTGACATCCTCAATGAGTTCCGTAGTGAGCAGCCTGAGTCCCGGGACTCTCAGAACCTCACTGAGCTCCTCCGGGCCGATCCTGGCCCCCTCCTCGCAGGTGGCAGCAGCAGCGGAGCCAAGGGGGATCTCCGCAACGGGCAGACCCCAAAAGACAGTCTCCTGCCACTGCAGCCCTTGAAGGAGAAGGAGAAGGCCCGGAAGAAACCCGTGCGGGGCCTCGGCAGTGGGGACCCAGTGGACTCATCCATCTTCCGGAAGCTGAGGAGCAATAAGCTGGAGGGCGAGGCTGGACGGTCCGTAGGGGAGGCCGAGGAGGGTCGGAGCCCCCCAGAGGCCAGCAGGCCATGGGTCTGCCAGAAGAGCTTCGCCCATTTTGACGTGCAGAGCATGCTGTTTGACCTCAACGAGGCCGCCGCCAACAGGGTGTCGGTGGCCCAGCGACGCAACACCACCACGGGCGCCTCTGCCGCCTCGGCTGCCTCCGCCATGGCGTCCCTCACGGCGTCACGGGCCCACAGCCTTGGCGGCCTGGATGCAGCCTTCCCCAGCACAGAGGATTTGAACTGCAAGGAGAACCTGGAGCAGGACCTCGGCGACGACAACAGCAACGACCTGCTGCTCAGCTGCCCGCACTTCCGCAATGAGATCGGAGGCGAGTGTGAGCGCAACGTGAGCTTCTCCCGGGCCTCCGTGGGCTCCCCGAGTGCTGGCGATGGCCGCCTGACAGAGCCCTCCCTGAGCGCCTACCGCACCAACGCCAGTATCTCAGTGCTGGAGGTGTCCAAGGAGCAGCAGAGAACGCAGAGCCGCCCGCGCCAGTACAGCATTGAGCACGTGGACCTGGGTGCCCGCTACTACCAGGACTACTTTGTGGGCAAAGGTGATGGTGGGCAGGTGGGTGGCTGGGCGGGGCTGCAGCTCTGCACTGACCTTTATTGAGTGCCTACTGTGTGCCAGGACTGCAAAGTCCTGGGAATGCTTTGGTGAAAAAAAAAAAAATCTCTGTAACTGCCTCAGGAATGAACTTCCACCTGTGGAGCAGAATATTCTGTTTCCTGACCTGTTTGGATGGGGGTTATTTAAATGTACTGCAGGCATTGTTCTGATAGGGGCTGTTAATTAACTCACATTATTTGGGCCTTAGAGCCACCAAGAGCATGTCATGAGAACAGGAGCCATCAGTTAAATAATCAGAGCTCTGGGGTGGGAAGGAAAGGCAACTGCCTGCATTCGCATTTGAATTTCTGGTGGCGGGTAGATGAACATGAGTCAAGACCGACTGCTGGTGGGTATCCACCCCAGCAAGAGCTTCATGGGTTTTATGCTGGGAGAACTGTTTGCCTGGGAGCAGCAAGGAGAAGCCAGCTTCATTTAAGGGAGCGACCAGGAGACTTGGGCTCCATGACTTAGCAGAGTGTCTGTCACCCTGAGGGAAAAAAAAGCAGTGTTTAAGTTTCCCAGGTCTAGAGCAGGGGTTCTTAACCCTTTTTGTTCCACGGACCCCTTTGCCAGTCAGGTGAAAACCACAGACCCCTTACTAAGTCCACACCATACGGTACATTATTTAATAAACATATCATACCGCACTAAGACGTCCCCACAAGAGTAATGTTTTTTGAATTTTAATTCAAGTTCACGGACCCCTTGTTAAGAACCCCTGGTCTACAGAGACATAATCAGATAAAAGTGATGCTGGGCACTTGTCTTGTGGTCCCTCTTTGGTAACTAGCGTCATTACTGGGGATAGTAAGAGGCAGCGTGGGCCATATGCTGACTGTGCGGGGCCGGGCTAAACACTCTGTGCTTACTAGCTTAACCCTCCCAGCCATGCTGGGAGGCGGGGCCAGTCCCTAACCCCATTTTACAGATGAGAATGCCCTTCAGGGACTTGACGGGGGCCATATACCTAATGAGTGCCAGAGCCCGGATTTGAACCTGACAGGAGACTCTTGACACTCGAGTCGTAACCACTTCTTGAGGGCTGCTTGGCACCTAAATCAGATGAGCCATTTGCAAATACAAGCTACTTATAGTGATGCTAGATTTATTATATGCCGTGCACCGTCCTAAGCATTTCAGATTCAGAGCTTCACCCTCACATCATCTCTGAATTGTGGGTACGAGCAGGGCCTCTGTTTCTCAGATGAGGGTGCTGTGGCTCAGAGAAGTTCTGTGACTTGGCCAAGGTGGCACAGCAGGTAGGCAGAGCCTGGCTTTTACCTCATACAGTGCCTAAATTGAGCAGGGCCTTGGGCAGGGATGAGAATTGTGTGCCCAGGATCCCACAGATTGAACAAGAGGCCATCCTGTCAGCAGGCCCGCCATGAGCCACGACCCCTCCTCCCACACAGCTGACCGAACTCACCTGCTCTTCCCCCTCAGAGCATGCCAACTACTTTGGCGTGGACGAGAAGCTGGGGCCAGTGGCTGTGAGCATCAAGCGGGAGAAGCTGGAGGACCACAAGGACCACGGGCCTCAGTTCCAGTACAGGATCATCTTCCGGACCCGCGAGGTAGGTCCCATCACTGTCGTCACCATTTCATAAACTAGAGCCACTTCCTTCTTGGAGCACTTGTTACCCCCTGCCCGATTCTGTGGGCAGACGCTTCCCCTGCTTCATCTCATGCAATTCTCCCAACAACCCATGAGGGGCATCCTGTTAGTCTCCCCATTTTACAGAAGAAGAAATTGAGAATCAGAGAGACTCACCCACTTACATAGAATCACACAGTAAATAAGTGGCCAAGTCAGGGTTTGAATCCAGAGTACCTGACTGCGGAGCCCAAAGATCCTTTTTGCAGGAGACTAACTCTGGCTAGCATAAAATTAAAGGGGAAGTAGGGGCTTTCAGGTAAATGAGGTCTTCTGCAGAATGGAAAGAAGAACTAATGCAGCAGGCCGCAGGCACGGCAGGAAGTACCACTGTACTCCTATGGCTGCTGCTCAGAACACTCCAGAGCCGTCTCTGTGCATTCAAAGAGAAGACTCAGCAGAAAGAGGGGAGCTGGGCAAGCAAAATGCATGGAGACTTCTAAAAGGCCCAAATAAAGAAGACCTTTTCAGAACAGGAGGAAGTCATCAGCTGGGCAGGCCCCCAGATGGGTCTCTCTTGGCCTGTATCACCCTGAACCCATAGACCTGGCCTTTGCCCAAGCATGGAACCCAGCAGGCCGCTCCTGCCAGGGACTTTGGGTTTGGGGCCAGCTGAGTCCTGGACTTCAGCCAGGCTGACAGATGCTGCACCGAGGTCCCTAGCCCCATCCCCTGATGAAGACCTTCCCACAGAGAGGGGATGGCATGACAGAGGCTGTGGCAGCCAAAGGCAGGCAGCCCCAAAACCATGTGCCCTGGACTGCACCAGCCCCCTCTGAGTCCCCAGCCCTCCCTCTCCTCACCTTTCTGGCCTGATGAGCACCAGGGCAGAATGTGAGATGGCAGCGCCTACTGCATCAGATCCTTTCATGACATAGAGAGGAACTGCTAGAGAAGGATGAAACGACAACAGCAACCATATGCCAGTAAACAGTATTTATTATAATTACTATTATTATTGCAAATCTAGTTAGCACTTACTATGCTTCAGGCATGGTTCTGTGCCCTTAATATGTATATATGAGTTTCTATAGATATAAACTCAGGTCAGCCTCCTAGCAATTCTATGATGGCGGTGCTGTGATTCTCTATATGGCAATATAGGCATGGCGAGGCTAAGGACTTGCCCAAAGCGCACATCCAGGAAGGGGCAGGGCAGGGTGTCAGCCTGTGCTCAGCCACCATGCCCTGCTGCCTCTGAGATTAGACTAACTCAGCTCAGACTGCAGGTCAACCCATTCATGGCCATTCAACTTAGTGCCAGCATCGTTCTTATGAAAATAGAATATGTAGAATGAATTTTAAAAATGCCAGACTGCATCACACATACTAAGAGACATGAGACTTTAGTACATAGATACCGGGTCAGGACATCATTGTCTTACTGTGGTTCCTATTCAATAAATTTGAAACTGGCACTGCTCATGCCTGCTTCCATCCACTTCCCCTCCCAGCACCTGCACAGTGAGCCTCTGGGGCTTCTTTTCTGCCCCAGGCCAGGCACGGGCCATCAAGCGTCAGGTCCACACTCTTGGGACTCATCCGTTCCACAGAGAGTCACTTGGCACCACACCTGCTAGCTCTGGGCCAGGTGCTGAGGATACACAGAAGTGAATAAGGCAGCAAAGTTGCTCGTGGGTCTGCATTCATGGGGAGACAATGTACGAGATACATTAGTAAATTATACGGTGTTATGTGATAAGATGGAAAATGAAGCCGGGAAAAGAGATAAGAAATTGGAGGGGAAGAGATTTTTGACAGGGTGTCAAGGGGAGGTGTCACTGTGAAGGTGACATTTGAGTAAAGACCTGAAGAAGGTGAGGGAGGGAACCAGTGAGTTATCTAGTAAAAGAGCATTCCAAGCAGAGGAATAGCCATTGCAAAGGTCCTGAGGCAGGACCATGTCTGATGCATTCGAGACCGGGTATGAGTCTTAACTCAGCTACTTGGCACCTATGAGACCTTGGGCATGTGGCTTCCCCTCTCAGGGCCTCAGTTCCCCATTGGAGTCCCAGTCTCACAGGACTGTGGTATGGGTTTGGTGAGGTTGCACATATGAAGCAGGCAGTCACTTGGGGAGCAACCAGTGACATTAGCTGTTGGGAGGGGACTCCATCTCCCACCCCCTTGTCACACCCCAGTCAGCTTGGAGAACTGGGGCCCACCCTGAGCCCAGTGAGGTTCATGCCCTCAACCAGGCCTTTCTCTGCCCTCACACATGCAGGCCACACAGGCTCAGCCCTGCGCCCGGCACCTTGCGGAGCTGTCCCATTGGCACACCCAGGCCTGAGGAGCCCTGTCATCTGGAGTTGGAGGGAAGGGCAGTGACCAGCAAGGTCTGCTTCTCCCTTCCTAAGACCCTTCCTGTTGAGGAGGTGGAATGGAGGTGTGCACAGCCCGATAGTAGTAACAACAGTAATAGCGATGATAGCTAACGATAATAGCCAACACTCGTAGCACATACTCAGGCACTGTCCTAAGTGTTTTACATGCCTTGACTCAGTGAATCCTCTCAACAAACCCATGAGGTGGGTCCTGTAATTATCCCTTTTTACACATAAGATCACTGAGGCTCAGAGAGGTGAATCACTTGCCAGGTCCCATAGTGACAGCACCAGGATGGGGCACCCAGGCAGCCTGCCTCCCAAGCCCACGGCCTTAATCACCCCACCATGCTGCTAGTCTGCTTGAGTTTGAGTTCTGGGCTCTGCAGACAGCCTGGGTTCACGTCCCTGTGGCCTTGGGCAGATGGCTTTACCTCTGTGTGCCTTGGTTTCTTCATCTGCTGTGACTGTCTCCTGGAGCAGTAGGAGAGATATCTTGGACTGACGCAGGTAAAGCGCTCAGCACAAAGCTGGAGGGCAGCGAGTGCTCCGAGCACCAGATGGCATCGTGATGGATGCTGCCCTGCCCTTGTGGCCGTCAGTCTTTCCTGTGAGCTCAGGGGGCCGTGCTGGGGAGCAGGGGTTGAGCTCACAGACAGTCCGCCCTTCCCCGGCCCACACACATGCCTTGGGTGAACCAGGCCCTTCCCCACCAGCCGGCTGGGCCACTCCAGATGGCCACCCCCATCCACCGAGCAGACAGTCATGAGTGGGCCCCCTCTCCCGGCAGATGGGACCCAAGCGTTGGCAGCGGTGAGCTTCATGCCGAGGAGGGAACAGACTTGGAGCTGGGGCTTGGCGCTGCACACCTAAAATGTCAGCCCCTGGTCCCCGTCCCAGCGAGCCTGGACAGGCTGAGCTCTAGGCCAGGGCTGCCGGGTCCCAGGCTCCCCTGCCAACACTGTCTCACCCAGGAGACGGGGAGCTCCAACCAGCCTGGGTCTGTCTGGCCTCGCTGAGCCCAGTGAGTTCCCTCTGGCCCAGCAAATATGAGCTTTTGGCAGGCCTTAGTTTTGTTAAGTTTAGAAGTTTGGATTTTGATATTCTTTATCAGTTTTTAATTTAAAAAGTAGCAGGTGCTCATTGTTAAGCATTTAAACAGTACATAAGGGTATATAGTTTAAAAAAGGAGAACTTCTGTAGTAAGTGAAAAAAGCAAGTGTAATGCCTCTAGTGGGACCCAATTTGTGTTCAGTAGGTACATCTGAAAGTATATACTGTTATAAACAATATATACTGATACTATATATTCTGATACAAACAATATATACTGATATAAACAAACTTGTGAGGAAAAATTAAAGCATCCTACTTAAAGCTAAAAAATGAAAAATTCTTAACTATGTCTGTGGCTTTGTGCATATGCTTTTGGCATGTGTGTGTACCTAATGGCTAACGTATTGAGCTCCACTAGATACCAGATTCAGTGCTAAGCACTGTATGTGGATTATTTCATCGCATCCTTTCAACCCTTGGAGGTAAGCACTCTTATTATCCCTATTTTATAGGCGGAGGAAACAAGCACTGAGAAATCAAGTAACTTTGCCCAGGGGCACACAGCTCAGGTTCGCACCCAGGCAGACTGACTCCTGGGTGACCTTTCTAGAAAAGTGTTTAACAGGTACACCCCCACACCAGGGCATAGAGAAAGGCAGAGAATGCATCTGGGTCAGGAGCAAGTGGAAAATCCCCTGTGCAAACAGGAAACTCCTTGCTTACATATCACTGAATCCCTTTTATGGCTCATTTGATTTGTTACCCTCAGCAAGATGATGCCAGATGTCACAGGAGGTCAGATCATGTAAGGCCTTGCAGGCGAGATTTTATTCTGATAGAGATGGGACGCCATCAGAGGGTTCTGAGCAGAGGAGAGACTTGATCTGACCCAAGCTGCTGAATGAGTAATGGTGTGGGGGGTTAGGGGGCAGGAGCAGGGAGACCAGTGAAGAGGCTGCTGCCACAGTCCAGGTGGGCGATGACGGTAACAGGGCTGGGTGGAAAGTGACAGTGGCCAGTCATTGCGGCCTGCCACTGCTCCACTTCTCATCCCCAGGAGAGAAGGGAAATCTGGGAGCTTTTCAAGTACAGGGCCTTGGTCAAGCCATAGGAGCCAAAATATGACCGTAAGCCACCTGTTTCCTGGTGGAAAGAAGTTTGAGAATTTCTGGTCCGTGCTGTCATTCGCCCCCGGAGAGGGCATCATGGGACAGTGTCGGTGGGCTGTGAAGCCACTGATTCTTCCTGGCTGTGCATTAATTGAAACCTACAACTGCAGGGCCACACCGATTGGCAGAGCAAAGCATCCAGCATCATTGCTTTTCATGCTTCGTTTCAACACTACCCTGCTCATGATAAAAGAGAATTGTTTGTGTATTAATTACCAGTGCCAGAACTGGGAACTCCCAACCATGAGATCATTCCATTCCTTCCACGCCTGCCTTTGCCTGGGTCCTGTTTGGTGAG
The DNA here is from genome assembly GCA_029593785.1 of Cabassous unicinctus. Taxonomy (NCBI): domain Eukaryota; kingdom Metazoa; phylum Chordata; class Mammalia; order Cingulata; family Chlamyphoridae; genus Cabassous; species Cabassous unicinctus. Next base: position 21,888 of record JAQZBX010015690.1, on the reverse strand, counting down.
GGTGGGCCGAAAGCCTGGAGACAAAGTCATGACATGTTGTTTTTGCCTCTTCCTGTGTCTGTTGACTTAGGGTGAACATGTTTTTCCAGTTAACACTGATCTTTCTTTAGTCTATAAACCATAGCCCCAAGTGTATTTTTGGTGCCTGAACAAGCCCCTCAGGTGGAGGACTTTTTTCCCTTGGAGTGTTCTAGACCCCCTGCATGCCATCTTGGTGTGCTGCACCAACTGTGCCTGGCCCCGGGTGTGGCGTAGCCTGGCTGGCGACCCTCAGAGCACTGTGGATAAAAGCAGGTGCTTGTGTTGGCAAGGACATGAAGCAACCAGGGTTCTCAGACGGGGCTAGCAAGGCGTAAATTGGTACAACCACTTGGAAAACTGTTTGGCAGTTCAGTAAAATTGAAGATTTACATGCCTGATGACTTAGCAACTCCTCTCCTAGGTATAAACCAAAAAAAAATGTGTTCATATGCACCAAGAGGTGCTTTTTTGAATGTTCATAACAGCCCTGTTCACAGTTGTCAAACACTGGAAGCAGTCCCAACGCTCATCTACAGCAGAAGGGATTAAATTCACAATAACATGGTCAGATTTCATATATGTAGCATTAAGAGAAAGAAGCCAGATACAAATGAATACAAACTGCACGAAGCTCAAAAACAGGCAGAAATAAATTATGGTATTGGAAGTCAAGGTAAGTGTGTGTCTTTTTTTTTTTAAACCGTGTCCCAGGAGTCTCTATTTAAGAACAAAGTGATGAGTGAGGTAAGGATTAAAACCAAGAGCATCACTGAATGCCACCTTCCCTCCAGCCGGTTTCCCCAAATTCCCTCTGCCTCTACGCTTTGTGTTCCCAGTGCCCTCCTTAGTGAATTTAGAGCTTAATCACAAAAGCCCCCGATTACAAGCCCCAGGGTCTCATTTCCCCAGCTCCTCCCTTTTCCTCCTGCCCCCAGCTCCTGGGAAGCTCAGGCACCTCAGTTTGAATGCATGGGAGAGCCCAGACTGGCAGCCTGCACAGCGGGGAAGGCTTCACCCTCTGGGAGAGGGATGGGGAAGAGGGTGGGGACATGAAGGGCCTTGTAGGGGCTGGAAGTGCTGTTTTCATAATGTGGGAGGTAATTTCCTAGGGGTTCCCTTGGTGACTATTCCTTTAGCTGTGCCTGCATGTTTTGTGTACTTTTCTCTAAATGGATTATGCATCATAGTAAAAAAAAAAATGCATAGAAAAAAATCATGGGCTTTGCAGAAGTCAGGCCTGGGTTGGTTGGAATCCTGGTTCAACTGCTTGTCAGTTGTGTACCTTTGGATAAGGTACCTAGCCTCTTTGAGATTCAGTTCCTTCATCTATAGAGAGGGATAGTAAAACCTCATCTGAAAGGACCTGCACATGTAATTAGATAATTGCTACATACCCAGAATAGATTATAGCCATTGTAAATGTGATTTGTTATTAAGGTATATCAGTTAGAAATGACTTTGGCTGCAAAGCAACAGAAAACCTGAGAAACCATAGCTGGAACAAATAGGGGGTTATTTTAATTATCTAACAAGAAGTCCAGAAGTAGGCAGCCTTAGGGATTGACTTCTCGGATATTTCATTGACTCTTTCCTCATGAGCACAAGATGGCTGCCACAGTCCCAAACATCTCATCTTCACACCAGCATCCCTAGCAAGAAGGAATGGGCAGAAAGAAAAGGATTTTCCTTTAATCAGGGAGGAAAACCTGCCCCAGAAGTCCTTGCCAAGCAGAATTCCCCTCACATATCATTGCCTAGAACTGATCATGTGGCCATCCGGCTATAGGGAATCCTTGGAAAGCAGCATCTGGGGAAGAGGAATGAGATGACTGTGATTGGCTTTAACTGGAGAGTCCCAATCCTGGCTGTACATCATAATCACCTGAGAGATTAAAAGTGTGTGTGTGTGTGTGTGTGTGTGTGTGTGTATGTATGCCTGTACCCTATCCCAGACTAACGGAATCCGAATCAGTTGTGGTGATTTTATCATTCGTGAAATCAGGTTGAAAGCTACTGCTGCTGTTCAAGATCCAAGATGGTTCTATTATCTGGGATAGGTAGGTACTTTACATAAGAGCTTAGAATAACATTTACCAGATATCATATTATATATTACAGTGTTATTATAATAACAAGAACTCTCATCTGAGTGCTCACTTTCTCACATATCCTGTTTCATTCATTATATTTCTTACTACCTGATGTCCTCTGTCTCCCCCACTAGAATGTCAGCTCCATGAGGATAGGGATGTTTGTCCTGTTTGCTGTTCCTGGAGCAGGGCTGGCACATAGAAGGCACTTAGTCAATATTTGTTGAACAAATGAAGCAAGGAATGTGCCAGGTGTTCCATCTGTCGTCTCATTTAACCCTCCTAACGCTCCTTGGCATTATGCTAAGGAAGAGCATTTTGTGTACCCATTTCACAAAAGAAGAAACTAAGGCTCAGGGATAAGAATTCACTTGGTCACACTCACATAACCAGGAGGCAGAAGTTTGAGTCCCAGCTCAGAGCCAGGGTTTCCTACCTTAGAGCCAGGCCTTCTAAGGATCATCTATTCTCTTTGAATATGGGACCCCCTGCCTCAGCGTCTAGGGCTGCCCTAACAAAGTACCACAGACAAGGTGGCTTAAAGCAACAAATTTATCGTCTCACAGTTCTGGAGGCTAGAAGTCCGAAATCAAGGTGTAAATGGGGCCGTGCTCCCTCGGGATCCCTGGCCGTGTATAGCTTCTGGTATTTGCCAGCCATCCTCGGCACTTCTCAGCTTGCAGATGCATCCCTCCACTCTCCGCTTCTGTCTTCACATGGCCTTCTTCCCTGTGTCTGCCCTGCTCTTCTTGTAAGGACACCAGTCATGTTGAAGTGGGGCCCACCCCAATTCAGTGTGATGTCATCTTAACTTGAGCACATCTGCAACAACCCTCTTCCCAAAGAAGGTCACAATCAGAGCTCTCTCTCTGGGGTATGTAACTTGATCCATAACATGCTCTGAACCCTTCCTGAGAGCTTCCTAACCTGCTGTTCTCTCCTTGAACAGCTCATTACCCTGCGGGGCTCCCTCCTGGAGGACGCCACGCCCACAGCCACCAAGCATGGGACGGGGAGGGGCCTACCCCCGAAGGATGCCCTGGAGTACATCATCCCGGAGCTCAACATCCACTGCCTGCGCCTGGCTCTCAACACTCCCAAAGTGACGGAACAGCTGCTGAAGCTCGACGAGCAAGGGGTGAGCTGGGCCTTGGAGTGGGGTTTTTTTGCAAGGAACAGAAACCTACTTAAGCTAGTTTTAGAAATAGAGGAATCTCTTATCAGATTCTTTATTATCAAATTATAGGGGTGTGAAGAGCAGGAATGTAACTGGGTCTTGGGAGGGAAATGGCCTGGGGATGAGAAAGCCATCAGGTCCCCCTCCTGCCCCCATTCCCCCAACTCTGCTTTCTTCTTCCTTCACTGGCTCCCTCTGCTTATCTGGCTGTGTGACAGACCGCAGCCCCTCCTTCACCTCCCAGAGTGGTTATAATTACATCTCCCCCAAAAAAATAAATAAATAAAAATTTAAATTTAAAAATGGGGAGCAGATGTAGCTCGAGTGTTTGAGCACCTGCTTCCCATATACGAGGTCCTGGGTTCAAACCCCAGTACCGCCTTAAAAAATAATAATAATAATAATAATAACAACAACACCTACAGCCCCACACAGACACGGTCCCAGGAGAGCCTCTGATTGGCCCACACTTAGCTCAGGGCTCCATCTGAGGTCCAGTCACCCAGGACCAGGGAATCTGAAATACAGAAAACAAACCTGGCTATTAGTAGTCCACCCCCTTTAAAATATGTTGATGTAAGCCCCGACCCTTCCAGAGTTTCCTTTAGCAGAATCTCAGCTAATCCTGGGCCACCTACAGTGGGAAGACGGCCAAGGCAGCAGTCTCATTTTAGGGAGAAGGAGGGCAGGCAGCATGGGTGCCTCTGGAGTGGGCACAAGGGAGAGGGACTACCAGGACCTACCCAGCATCTTCTTCCGTTCTCCACTGGCTGTGGCTCTGAACTGCTGTGTGACTCAATGCCTCAGAAAGCCCCCTTTGTTCCGTTGTGCCTGCAGCTCTGCCGGAAGCACAAGGTGGGCATCCTCTATTGCAAGGCCGGCCAGAGCTCCGAGGAGGAGATGTACAACAACGAGGAGGCAGGGCCAGCCTTTGAGGAGTTCCTCTCCCTCATTGGCGAGAAGGTCTGCCTGAAGGGGTTCACCAAGTACGCTGCCCAGCTGGACGTCAAGAGTAAGTGCAGGGCAGCCTCCCGGGGGGCAAGCGTTTAAAGGCCTGGCAACACCAAGGTGAGGACATGGGGTGGTGGGGGCCCTCGGCCGCCTCTGGTGGGAATGCACATGTGCGACCACTCTGGAAAAGAGCCGGGCATAGTCTAGGAAAGTTTGAAGAGACACCGACTCCGTGGCTCAGCAGCTGCACTCCTCACCAGGCCCTCTGAGAGCACATGTACGCGTGTGCCGGCAGATGGCCTGCATGTTCCGAACAGCAGAAACCCGCAGCGCGCCCAGTGTGCCCTGACTGTCATGGCCTGTTCACACAGTAGAGAATGGAACGGCCGTGACGGTGACACGTGGGGGCTGCAGGCATTGGCTTGGAGAAGGGCCCCATGCCTCCTGTTGAGCAGAGGCAGCCGAGCTCAGAGGAGCAAGGGCTGCCTGGTGCCTTTTACATAAAACAAGCCAAATAATATCTTGTTTGGGGTTTGTTCTTAGATAGTAAAGCTCTGAAGGACCAGGGAGTGACAGGCACGATGTTCAGGATAGTGGTTCCCTCTCCAGGGAGAGGTGGCTATGACTGGAAAGCGATGCTTATGTTGGAGAGCTGGTGGTGGTCTCTTTCTGGAGGTGGGTGGGAGCTGTGACGTACTGGCTCTGGGTTCCCTGTACACGTGTGTGCATGTACACACGTATGTGCATGCATACATACGTCTGATGAATAGGATTGAAATGTTTGATGATAAGTAGTTTGGAGAGTGGGGGTGGATAGATGACATCACATGGATGTCACATGGCCGGGAGTGTCAGAGCTCCCTGGGGAGCAGACTGCTCGTTGCCCTTGGGGATGGGCTGTGTTTGGGTTAGTTGCTCAGGCTGGGGGCTGGAAAGCCCCCAGGTGGATCCCCGGCTCGACCTCTTGCGCTTTGCCTTTCCTCACCAAGCCTCAGTTTCCTCATCTAGAAAATAGAGGCCCAGATGAGAAGCCTGACTCAGATGAGGCTAGTGCTGAGCAGGTGCCTGAGGCTGTCGTCATCCCGTTCACCCCTCAGCTGAAGGAGGCAGTAGGAGGAATAAGCATATCATGCCAGCTGCCACTCTTGTCATCTTGAACAGGTGGCTTTGCCTTTCTCTGCCTCAGTTTTCTCCTCTGTAAAGTGAGGGCAATAATTGCATTTACCTCAAGAAAGGAGGGTGAGAGTTCAACACGATGGTAAGCCCCCTGGACCAGGTCCGTGCAGCCTCCCCGATGCCTCAGCAGGCCTCGCAATGTGCCTGGCTCCGGGGAAGCCCTCAGCACATGCAAGCACTGTTGTTCCTGTTGCTACTGGTGATGTTAATTCCTTCATCACTAAAGGAGCAGGACAGTCAGAAAAAGGAATAGCAAAGTTATCTCCCTTCTCAGACAACTGTCTGCTCCAGAGACTCAAGTTCCTCCTCCCCAAAATTAAGGTGATAATCTTTTCCCCTTCCTGTGTTGTTGCAAAGGTCACCACAGCCCAGCAACCTTGAATGCCCAACAGAATTAGCACTCAGGTCAATGTCAGCAGCTGCAGTGTGCCTTCTGTGGGAAGGACCTGAGGGAGCACAGTACTAGCACAGGCAGGGATGACCGCGGCTCGGGCAGCCGCCTAGATGCCAGCTGGCTCCAGGCCTGGCTCTGCACCAGCCAATGTGGCTTCAGTGTCACAGCTCATCTGAGAGCCATCTGCTCTCCTGCTCTTTCCCCAATGCCCACCACAATTAAATAAAGCTGGGGAACCCAAATGCCCAAAAAGGCCAAGGAGCAGGCTTCCAAGGAACAGTGAGACACCATGGCATTCTATGGAGCATGGTTTGTGGGTTCATTCAGCAAAAACCTCCTGGGCCAGGCCCTGGGCTAGGCTCCTGTGCCCAGGGCATTCCAGGCACTGCCCTCAGAGCTCACCAGCGGCTGGCCACAACTGATTACAACTGATTACAGTTATGGTAAGTGTCAGGAAGGAGCAGTTTAAGATGATATGATCATGAATTATGGGAAACCTGACCTTGTGAGAGGATGGGAAGACTTCCTTGAGAACGTGACTTTCGATCTAAGAGGGATAAGTTAGAATAAAACAGTCAAAGAAGAAACAGGAAAAATATTCCAGGCAACGTAAACAGCACATGCAAAGGCCCTGAGGTCCAAAAGCTGTTGTCCAGGGAATTAACGTGGAAGATGAGGTTGGGGAGGCAGGCAAGGGTTCCACCATTCAGGGCCTTTAGGGCTAAGTAACAGTTAGGGATTTGGGGTTTGTTTCCTACAAGGAATTCGGAACCCTTAAGAGGCAGTATTAAATGCAGTTGGGAAAACGGACTCTGGAGCCCAATGACCTGGGTTCCAGTCCAGACTCCACCACTCATAGTGGTATGACCTTGGGAAAGTCATTCCCTCTATTGCCTCAGTTTCCCCCTCTGAAGTGTAGGGCCAATAATAGGTTCATAACACCTTCTCCTAATTAGAGAAAACCACTATCCTGACTCATGATAACCATTTCCTTGCGTTTCTTCATAGTTTTGCTGCCTAGGTATGTATCCCGTAACAAGATCATTTGTGTTACGTGCTTTTGAACTTAATGTGAATGGAACCATATAATATGTGCTTTTTTGTGTCTGACATCTTTCACTCAACATTATATTTGTGGGATTCACCCATATTGTGCCTATAACTAATTCTTTTTCACAGCTGTATAGTTTTCTGCCATACATGAATATGGCGCCATGGGTTTAGCCATTCTTTTGACTGACACTTGAAGATTCTCGTACTTGTTTCTTGGGGCACATGTGTGGGATGTTTCTAGGCCATGATCCTAGGAGAAGTTCAGGGTCAACAGTCAAGCCTATCTTTGGATTTAATAGCTATTGCTAAAAAGTGATTTACCAATTTACACACCTCACCAGCCACATAGAGTTTCAGTTACTCCACATTCTCACCAACCCTTGATACTGTCAGACTTTTAAATTTTTACCAACCTGGTAGGGGTATAATGTAAGGATTCCTTTTTATCTAAATTTATTTAATTTTAAAGAATGGGTTTAAGAAAAAAACATCAAATTAAAAATGAGCACAGATGGCATGTGGGATATGGCAGAAACCCAGAGGTTTTAGAAATCTGGCACTGGCTGGTGTTTCCGTTTCAGCTGACTCCACGGGAGCCCACTCCCTCTACACGACGTACCAGGACTACGAGATCATGTTCCACGTCTCCACGCTGCTCCCTTATACCCCCAACAACAGGCAGCAGGTCAGTGGCACCCAGAGTGAGCGGCCCGAAATGATTTCCAGTTGATGCAGGGTCAAGCCCCAAGGCACCCTCTCCCCCACTAGCTGTCGGGTGGCTGCCTGCCAAGCATTGGCTTTCCCAGTGCCATCCTGTGGGTCACGGGGAGGCCCTTGGCCTTGGAGACCCCTCCGCACCATGGTCACTTCTCCACAGCATTACAGACTAGGCCAGTGGGTTTGATGTTTGTTTGGTGCGAGTTTTTCTTTCTGTTCCTTGGCCACCCTGCTTGTCTCTAGCCACCCAACTCCCCTGAGGGTCTCAAGTCATCAGGGGTCCTAAGAGACACAAGAGCGAATCAGACATTATTTTGGTCGCAAGTAATAGAAGCTCAAACCCAAATGACTTAAGCAAAAACTGGGAAGGCTAGGAAAGGAGCTCAAACGATGTTAGAAATCCTGTCCATTTCTCAGCTCTGCTTTTCTGTATAGTAGCTTTACTCGCAGGTCAGTTCTCCCCCAAGTAGTGGCAAAGATGCCCCTTAGCAGCTCCAGACTCACATCCCACCAGCTTAGCCACCCAGGGGAAAGAGATATTCCTTCCCAGTTGTTCCAAAACGTTTTCAGGGCTGAATCTCATTGGATCATTCACATACCAGTCCAGAAATGGTCTGACTGGCCGAGACCAAGGCACTTACCTGTCCCTTAAGAGGGTGAGGTGGGGTCAGCTCACTACTGGCTGAACTCAAGTAGATATTAACATTGTTCTTACGTATACAAGTTACAGTATTATACAAGTTTGGTCTTCGTGTAACTGTTAAGGTGTCGCAACTTGAAACATGGACACAGATGAGGGAGGTGCCTTCCCAAAGGGGTTTACCAGAAGAAAAGGAAAGGGTGTTAAGCAGGCAAAACCAGCAAGGGCCCACTGCGGAGGCTGCCAGGCAGTGCAAGCCCATTCCTGTCCTGGACACCCCCTGAGGACTGCGCCCGGGGAGCAACGCTTCCTAATTTCTAATTACCAAAAACCCCACACATTGTTGATACTTTGGAAAGTGTATGTTTTCTAGTTAGTACAGGTGATATGGTAGATTTTTGTGGGTCAAAAAATGGTTGAAACTTGGTAATTCCATCAGGTTCCCTAAGAGCATGCTGTTAAGAGCATGGGTCTCTAGATTTAGACCTGGGTTTGAGTTCTTTCTTGGCCATTCCCTAGCTGTGTGATCTCAGGTAAGTGACTTCACTTCTCTAGGCCTCGGGTCTTCCCTCTGTAAAGTGGCAAAACAATAGTGCCTATGTCTCAGGGTTGTCGAGAAGAAGCCATGCACTCATGCCCAAAACCAGAGCACAGTAGAACTGACTGTTCCTGGGCGTTTAGAAAGTGTAGTGGGGAGAAGCCTGGGTTTGGGGGTCAGATGGAAGTGAGTTAAAATCCTGGCTCTTTTCCTCCATGACAGTGTGACTTAGGGCAAGTCATTTGACCTCCCTGAGTCTTGAGTTTTCTCATCTGTGAAAGGGGACAAGACCAGTTAATGTCTCATAGGGTTGTTGTGAAGATTCAATGAGATTGTGGGCACAAAATACCTAGTACGGGGCCTGTCACAGTAAATAGGCATTTCATCTAGAATTTTCACTTAATCCAGTTTAAAATACTAATCAAGAACTAACAGTTACATGAAGACTAAACTCTTGTGTACATAAAAGCAGAACCATTTCAGCCAGTAAACAAAAACGCCTTGAATACACAGCCTGTGACAATAAGTGAGTCCTCCTCAGAGACCTGACAAGCAGGGCAGAAGGAAGGGTGGAGGGGAGAGGGGACAGGACTCCCTTAGAGCCCATCTGCAGCCACTGCTGCCCCCTGCCCCCTCCAGCTCTGGAACCCTAGGGAAGGGGCGGGGCCTCGGATTCGCCCTGCCCCCTGGCTGTAGCCTGACTGCCTGCTGTCCCCTGTCCCCGAGTGTGGCTTTGAGCAAGTCGAAGGCCACCAGCTCATGGTCTCCTTCAGTAAATATTGGGTACCTGCTGTATATCAGGCACTGCTGTAGACACAAGGATACTGTGGGCAATGAATGTAAAATCCCTGTTCTCATAGCATTGAGCTTTAGTGAAGAGAGACCAGAAACCAAAGGGAGAGTGGAAAAGCCACTGTATGCAGGGTGTTGTAAATGCTGAGTAATGGGGGCAGAAGGGCAGGGGCAGGGAGTATTAGGTAGGGGGTGGGCTGGGATCTTGGCTGAGACAAGCCGGCAAAGGTAGCATTTCAGCAAAGACCTGAAGGAGGGTAGGAAGAGAACTATGTGGGGATCTGGGGGAGAAAGTTCCAGGTGGAGGGAACAGCTGCTGCAGAGGCCCTGAGGGAGCGGTGTTTCAGGCCATTCTGGGGAGCAGCAGGAGGCCAGTGTGGCTGGAGAGGAGGGAGTAGGGGGTAGTGAGAGGAGTTGTCAGAGGTGTGACAGGGGCCTCCTGGGCCGAGGTGGGGACTTTGTCCTTTCCCCTGAGTGAGATGTCGCCACAGGAAGGTTCTGCGTAGGGAGGGCCATGACCTGACTCAGGTGTTCACAGGCTCCCTCCGGCTGCGCAGGGGTGTTGGGGGAGGGCAGGAACAAGGGAGACCCCTCCAGCCGGCCTCTGACACTCTCCTTCCCCCCGCTCTGTTGCCCCTTCACCAGCTACTGCGGAAGCGGCACATAGGAAACGACATTGTGACCATCATCTTCCAGGAGCCCGGAGCGCTCCCCTTCACCCCCAAGAACATCCGCTCCCACTTTCAGCACGTCTTCATCATTGTCCGAGTCCACAACCCCTGCACTGATAACGTCTGCTACAGGTACGCGCTTCCGCACGTTGCTCCCAGTGAGATGAGCCAGGGGGTTTCTCCCCCACCCCCCCAGCACACCCCAGCAATCAACAAAGCTGATTTCCAGCATCCAGGCAACGTGCATACAGAGCAGACAGCAGGCCCGGGTGGGCTGCCTCCTGCCTCCTGCTTTCTTGTTTGTGCCTCAGTAGGTGTCTTCAATCCACATATTCCACCCCCTGCTAAGAGAGTGATTGCCAACCAGAAAGGGGCTTGTCTCCCTAATTTTGATAAAGAAACCATCAGGGATTTCTATTTGCCAGGAATCTTTTGGTTGCAAGTGACAGAAAACCCACCTTAATCTATCTTAAGACAAAAAGACAATTGTATATATTGACTCACAAAACTGAAAAGTTCAAGGATAGCTGAACCTGCTCAGCTTTCCTGCAGGTTGCTTCATTTTCTAGCAGCTCTAAGCTTATCTTCTACCAGCTGCAAATCCAACAAAAAGCCTTTCTTTCCCAAGAGGTGCAGCAGAAGCCCCAGAATTGAGGCTCGTTGACCTGACTGGAGTCAAGTGCTCAGCCTAGAGCCAGAAAGACTGGTCAGACCTCAGGCAACAGACTGCCGGGACAGAGAGGCCTAGGGGGGATTTCCCCGGGGAGAACCAGGAGCTTAGAAGGATGGAGGCAGGGCAGGTAAAATCCACCAGTGGTGTCCCCTCGGGACATAGAGTAGAGGTTTTCAGGTCACAGGTTGATGTACTCACAAACGATTCTCACCCAGGGAAGCAGGTGCCCCCAAAAGGCAAATGCAAACCTCTCTGTGTACAGGGTGGGAGGGCAGAGCTTGTGGTCCCTTAAAACCATCTGATCAATAGCACGGCCCAGGTCAAGGTCAGGACTAGTCCTGGAGCAGCACATCAGACTCTCTGAGAAATGGTCTAAAGTGCGTTCTTTTTCATTTTCTGAAAATAGTTTGAAATTCAAAAGATACAAAATGGTATGCAGATGAAGTCCCCCTCCCACCCCTGAGCGCCAACCACCCAGTTGCCCTCGCAGAGGCAGTCACTCTTAGTTTCTTGTGAGCCTGATAGTTTATATACATCAGACATACTGGTAAGTATTCCATTTCTACCTATTTAATACAAATAGCAGCACATCAGATACACTGTCTGCACCCTGCTTTTTTTCCACTTCGCAGTCTGTCTTGCAGATCGTTCCATATCAGTGCATAAATTGCCTTTTCATTCACTATGACTGTGTAATATTCTTTCATATGGATGCATCCTAATTGCCCCCCACGCCTGTTGATGGGCACTTGAGTCGTTCCGTGTCACTTGCTTTTACAGTCCCCACCGCAGTGACTAACCTTGTAAACTTTCACTGCACACATGTCCAAGAATGCAGCTGTAGGAGGTGCTGAATCAAAGGATATATGCACTGGGAAGCCTGGTGGAACTGCCTCATTCCACCAGTGTCTTCTCTTACCTGACCGAATGAGAGAAGCTTCCCCAGCCTGCACAGGGAGGGTTTGGAGGGGATTCCAGCGCACGGTGCTCACTGTTAAGAGCCACTGTGCTGAATGTGTTGCCCGGCCCTGAGACCCACTCTCCCCCTGCCCGTTTGTTCGTGGGACCTTCGGCGGCAGCTGCAGAGTTTCTGTACCTCTGGGCTCTGTGTGGGCCTGAGGACGCCAAGATGATGCCAGGGTTTAAAGGTGCGTCGTTCTTGGCAGCTGAAAGGTAGCCCTGGTGAGAGGAGATGGCAGTGCTCTCGCACGTGCTCACACTCTCTCTCTCTGTCTCTCTCTGTGTGTGTCTCACACACACACACACACACACACACACACACACACACACAAAGGAGGCACCCGAGGGAGTTTGAGTGGGGTTGGAGAGGCCCCCCTGGGCTATGGCTGCAGCCTTGCAGCCAGTCTCCCGCCTTCCCCTCTCGTCCCTTCCTGGCCAGCCTCTGCACGGCCTACATGGTGATTGCTTTTTCTGATGCACAGCTCTTTCCTGTTTCTTACCGTTTCACTTCAAATATTTTATTATGCAATATTTTAAACATTTTGGAAAGTACAGAAAATAATATAACAGACAACCATGTGCTTACCACCCAGATTTAACAGATGTTAACATTTTGCCATATTTGCTTCAGCGCTCTCTGTCTTTTTTTATTTTTTAAGAAAGAAAATGTTAAGCCACACCAAAGCTGTCCCCTCACCGCCTCGCTTCCCCCTCCCTCCCCTGTGGGAGCTCTTCCTCAGAGCCCCAGGCCCCAACCCAAGCCAACCTGAGCTCTGACCCCTCCCTCCCTTGTGACCTCCCACCACCCCCAGTGAATTCCTAATTATCTCAAGATGGAACTCAGACTTTCCTCTCCCATGCTTGGTTGCCAAGTTTCTGTCGCAGCACTGTAAAGATGACTTACTGAGTGGCCATGGCCTCCCCAAGGGTAGCCCCATGTCATATTCACCTTTACATATCTATCATGACACACTGCTTTGCATAGATGAGCCCTGAAAACATTTTTGCTGGCCAGGCAGATGCCTGGCCCAAACATAGAAGGCACTGAATCTCTGAATAAATAATTGTGGGTGTTCTAGAAACACTTTCTGAGCTCCAGTGATTAGGTGACCTTGAGGTCACACCATCTTCTGGTTGTGTGACGGAGTCTCCTCCCTTCTAGTTTCCAGTGTGCTGCTTCTCAGTGGTGCACCCGCCTCTCTGCAGCCTGTGGATCCTTAAAATCCAGGCCCTCCTGCTGGGGAAGTGAGGGACCAGCTGCTCTGCTTGCACAGAAAACTTCAGCCGTTTACAATTTCATGGTTCTTAAAATCATGAATCAGGGCTATGGGAAAAGCCCAAATCTGTCACTGCAAGCAGCCAAGCTCTGAATGAAGAAAATTGTGAGGCGATTCGCATATGTGAAGCACAGTCTGAACACACCGCTAATTAGAACTGAGGTGTTGCTGAGGCCATCTCATCCATCCTCCACCTGGGGACAAGGCCACGCCCACAAGATTTCCCATGGAAGGAAACCTGCCCAGTTTGTATGGCCTTTGAAGAATCTCTTCACCCGAAAATGCCTTTTTCTGTCAAACCCATACCCATTGTACATGGGTAGAAATCTGTTTCTTCTTGATCTGTTCAATTTTTAATTATTCCTTCGGTCAGTATTGAACACCTATGCTGGTGCCACCTGCCCACGTGACACTCCCAGGGCGTGGAGAAGGGTCACTGGACAAGGCACAACAGAGATGGGAGAGAGGTCAGGCCTGCTCACGTGGGCCACGCAGTAGCCAGCCACAGTGATCTGTACAGAGTGCCAATCTGATTGTCACACTTTGCTAATACCTGCCTCCGTCAGGGACCCAGCAAGGAGCAGATGGCCCCCTCAAGGATTTAGCTGAAGGGAACTAACCAGCAAACTATTCAGAGAGGTGTGGGTGGTTAAGGGAACCAGTAAGGCAAGGTGAGGCACTCAGGGACTAGCAACAGGAGGGAGCCATCAGCCCACCCTTAGACTTGATGGGACAGAATGGGGGAGCGGTTTCTGGAAGCTGGTGAGAACTATAGCTCTGGGATAGGGGCCGACCGACAGGAACGGTGGCTCAGTGCGAAGGATCACACCTGCTGTCACAGCCAGCAGGGAGGAGTAAAGAGAAATTAAGCCTCTAAACTCTCTCTTCTGCCTTCCCATCTCTTGCCGGGGCCAAACTCAACTGATAGTCAGAGAGCACAGGACCCCAGGTGGCGCAGTCCATAAAGACCCCCTTCCAGGGACTGAGCAAGGCAGAGAACGGTGGAGACTGGGTCTGGGGAACAAGGTGAAGAGCCAGCACAAGCCATTAAATGGTTCCTTGCTCTTACGAGAAGGGTGAAAATTGCTCACACACCTTCAAAGGCCCCAGGTAGACCGGCTCCTGGTATCCTTCCCAGCCTCCTGCCCCCTCACTGCTCCTGGCTCGTGGGGCTCTGGCCACCCTGGCTTCATCTCACGATATTTATCTAATCTCCAAACTTGATCTCTCGGCAAATCTCCTTCCCCTTCCCAGCTCAGGACTGCCTCCACCGGGAAGCCTGCGGGGTTAGGGAGCATGGTTACCCTCTGTTTCTCCACCTGCATTCCTTCTCCCAGCCCTGCGAACTGCCAGGTTCTGTCTGATCTGGGGTTGGAGCACAGGAAGGAAAAGAGTGGGAAGGAGGGCTCTTCTAGGGCTCCCTGCCTGGCCTCTTGACTCGCAGGCCAGAAACAGACCCTGGTCTGCTCCCTGCTGTACAGGTCACTTGGGATGCCCCTACTCAGGGGGTAGGGAGAGGATGGACCTCATTCCCCATCCTCCACCAAGATCCTCCCTCTCTCTGTAGTTTGTGTAGTGGATGAGGGAATTCAAGAATTTGGGGGAACAAGTTTTTGATCATTTTCTTTGTACAGTCTCACTGAATTGCTGTCTGATTTCTCTCATATTGGCATCTCTGGCAAAACTGAGCCAGGAAATGTCTTTTTCTTACTTTCTGTTACAATGAATTTTCAAAATAACCTTTGTTGAGCGATCTACAAAATGAATTAGACAAGTGTTTGAGACACCTAAATCACATAAATGTCTCAGTTTTCTTATAATAATGTTGCACAACAAACCACCCCAAAACTCAGGGGCTCACAAACAAACATTTCTTTCTGGTTCACACATCTGCAGGTCATCTGGGATTCAGCTGGGCTTGGCTCCAGGCCACAGGGAGAGCCAGGGTCTGTTCCATGTGTCTCCTTCCTGCTGGCCCCAGCCTGTTCGACTCATAGCAAGTCCAGCAAGCATATTTCAAGCTAGTCACATGACCAGGCCAAGCTCCGTGGGGTGGGGATGGACACACCTATAAAGGTGGAGGAAAGAGTGAATTTTGCCAAACTATAATCCACCACACAGTCTATGTATGTATGTAAAAAGAGAATAACTAAAGTTGAACAATACTAGGAGAACTATTTAAATGTCTGTGGCTCTTCAACCATTTACTTTATAAGGAGTAAAAATGTATGTATATGCCCTAAGATGTTTTTAAGCTTCAAATCCAGTTAGCCAGCAACTTACTAATTAGATGTAGATTTCCATTCTTAAAAAGGAAACTCCTATTTCTGATTATTTTTTTTCTAAAGATAGTCTTAAGTGCTTTTCTCCTCCCATCTAAACGATTTTTCCCTCCTCAGTATCGCTGTGACCCGATCCAAAGATGCTCCTCCTTTCGGCCCCCCCATCCCCAGTGGAACCACATTCCGCAAATCTGACGTCTTTAGAGACTTTTTGCTGGCCAAGGTGATTAACGCCGAGAACGCTGCTCACAAATCTGACAAGTTCCACACCATGGCCACCAGGACCCGCCAGGAGTACCTCAAGGACCTGGCCGAAAACTGTGTCTCCAACACACCCATTGACTCCACCGGCAAGTTCAACCTCATCTCCCTGACCTCTAAGAAGAAGGAGAAAACGAAAGCCCGGGCAGGCGCTGAGCAGCACAGCACAGGGGCCATCGCCTGGAGGGTGGCAGCTCAGGACTTTGCCCAGGGGCTGGAAATCGACTGCATTTTGGGAATTTCAAACGAGTTTGTGGTGCTCCTGGACCTACGCACCAAGGAGGTGGTGTTCAACTGCTACTGCGGCGACGTCATTGGCTGGACCCCAGACTCCACTACCCTCAAAATCTTCTATGGTCGAGGGGACCACATCTTTCTACAGGCCACAGAAGGCTCTGTGGAGGACATAAGAGAAATCGTCCAGAGACTGAAGGTAAGGGACAGAGCCCAGCAATGGCACAGTGGTTCACGTGGTTGGGCAGTGGCCTGAGGGACAGCTGCAGTACCTTCCCTAGCCCAGTCAGTTAGGGTGAGACACTTACTGGCCCCAAGAGAATCAGAATTGTCACGTACAGGCTAGGGGTCTGGGGGATCCCACACACTGTATTCTTTCTGGGGAAGGTTTAGGAAGGGATCTGAGGCTCTTCATGCCATCACCTTGGAAGGATAAAAAGATATTAGCTCTAGAAGCTGATAAAAAATGTAAGTTCAAACCTATGTTAAAAATGGAGGGGAGTGGATATGGCTCAAGCGGTTGAGAGCCTGCTTCCCACATGGGAAGTCCTGGGTTCAGTCCCAGTACCTCCTAAAAACAAAAAAACAAACAGCAAACAGATGAAAAAACCAGCTCAGGGAGCTGATGTGACTCAGTGGTTGAGTGCCTGCTTGGCACATACGAGGTCCCGGGGGCCCCGGTACCTAAAAAAAAAGGAAGGGTACTTCCTAGGAGAATTAAAATAGAATGGAAAACTTCCAGACCATTAAAGGATAGAGTATAGGCAGGGGGAGGAAAAAATATAAGAAAGCATGATGCTCCCAGCCCCTATCAGTTGGCCAAGACTTGGCCCCACCCACCACTGCAGGCTCCAGATCTGCTGTGCAAATACCTCAGGACAAAGACATTTTATACTAATTGCAATTGGAGACCTTGAAAAAGAAAGTCCCAATTCTGTTTTTTAAATATCACTTTTTATAGGTGTATGCAGTTGTCAAAAACTCAGTAAATTTACACTTAAGATTTGTGCATTTCATTGTATGTTGCTTTAAAAAATAAGATGGATTAATGGATAGATAGAGCGATGGACAGATGAATAGATGTATGATAAGGCAAGCAGAGTGAACTGTTACTGGTAGAATCCAGGTGGTGGGTATACAGGTATTTGCTGTAAAATTCTTTCAACTTGGCTGTACATTTCAAAGTGTTCATAATAAAATGTTGGGAGAAAAATCAAAGTTTAACTTTACAGGAAAGTATACAAAACTGCCTTTAATTTTCAAACAACTCTCCCCATGGACAATTCCAATGCTTCTTCATAGGCACATAAAGTGGAAATTACTGTTTGTATAAATTTGTCATCATTGTTAGTTGTTTTGCACATATTTATAAAACTTCACGTGTACAGTGGTCAATTTTTACATAACACGTGAGTAAATGTGTTACTTTGGGGGGAAAATAAAGAAAGCATGATAAAACAAAATTAAATGGCAGGAATACCTTCAACATTAGAAATCACAATAAATGTGAATGGTTTAACTTCCCTGTTTAAAAACTCATAAAATTTGTGTCCTAAACTCCTCCTAGATAGTTCAGGCTTAGACTGTTGGCCAAACCAAGGGTGGCAGATTGCTTTCCAGACAGATGACAGCTGAGTTGGTAATGGCTGCCTTAAGCATTATGTTGAGAAATACTCAGGCCACATCTGAGCTCCGCGAGAAGGAACGCCGTGGTCCGTGATGGACTCCGTGGCAGGTTTAGCAGAGCGGCGTGTCATACGCATGCTGAAAAGAGAAGCTATGTAGCGTAGTAGTTAACCATGGATTCTAGAGCCAGAAGGCCTGGCTTCAAATCCTGGCTCTACCACTTACCAGCTTTATGTCTTTGAACAAATGACCTCGCTGCTCTGTGATTCAGTTTCCTCTCCTGAAAAGTGGGAACAAATAATCATCCGACCTCATAGGAAAGTCTTAGGGACTGGATGTGTCATGTTACCCAGAAAACTTTCCTGGCTAGGTGGACTGTGACCTCTAGGTGCCACTGTTGCTGGAGGCTGTCTTCCGGGCCTTTGTACTCTCCCTTTAAGTTCAGGTTGGATTGGTAAGCCTGTTTCATGTCACAATAATAGCTACTGTTTAGATTTCCCACTAGTAGGTGAGCTCCGTGAACCAGGGACTTAATCTGTTTTGCTCACTTGCTTAGCCCATATGCTTAGTCAGGGCTGGCACATAGCAGGCATTCAGGAAATATTGATTAGCTGGTTGAATGAGTTTATTGAACTCTTACTTTGCACCAAGCATTTTCCATGCATGATCTTACATAATCCTCACACCCACCCTACAAAATGTAGGTACTGTTCTTATTCCCACTTGACATAAGGAAATTGAGGCTCAGAGAGGTAGAGTTACTCACAACCAGGAGGTGGCAGAGCTGGGTCTGAGTCAAGGTTTTTCTGATTCCGTAAGCCTACTTGTGCCCATACTCGACACTGGTATCTGCTTACTCAGCATCTCCCCTCAGGTATCCAGTAGACCCCTGAAACGTAACATGTCCAAGGGCAAACATCTGGTTTTCCTCCCCATCCCTCCCAGAGTTTTCCTTTCTCAGTAAAGGACAATTCCACCATCCCATTTGTTGAGGTCAAAAGCGTTGGCATCAGCCTCGGCTCCTCTCTTTCCCTCACGCCCACAACCAGTCTGTCATCAAGGCCTGTCAGCTCCACCTTCAAAAATTAGGCAGACTCTACTCCACCCCCTTCCACAGCCCAGCCTCGCCTGAGCTGCCATTCTCTCTCCAGGGCTATTGTGGTAGCTTTTGCGCTCGTCTCCCTTGCCTCCACCTTTGGTCTTTTCGCATCAGAGGGATCTGATCACATCACTGCTCTGCTCAAAACCCTCTGCTCACTCTAGGTAGAAGTCAGTCCTTCCAGGGGCCCACGAGGCCCTGCATGACCTGGCTCCCTGTTGGCCTCTCTGACCTTGTATTTCCATCACCCTCTCTGCTCCAGGCACACAGACTTCTGCTGTTTCCAGAGTATGTTAGGCAGACACATCCAGCCTCAGGGCCTTTGCACTGCCTGTGCTCTCTAACTAGCACACTCTTTCCCCCAGATCCCTTCCCCTCACAGAGGATTTTGGTCACCTTATCAGTGAGGCCTCATTATCTAAAATTGCAGCACCCCCTCCCCAACTAGCCCTGAGCTTTACCCTGCTTTACCACCATCTGACGTAAATTTAGGTATTTGTTCACTGCCGTGTCTTCAGCATCTAGGCCAGCATCTGGTACACAGTAGACTCTCAGAGAATGTTTATTGACTGAGCGAATGCATGCGTGCGATCCTGTGGTGATAACAAGAGTGAATGCTGTGGGGGCTAGCCATGTGTCAGACCTGGATTGGTGCTTTGCATTTTGTCCTCACAGAGCCCAATGAGGGATGTGCCATTATCATCCCCATTTTATGGGCGAGGAAACTGAGGCCCAGAGAAGTGAAGTGACTTACCCAGGCCCCAGAGTGAATTAGGGATCCAGGTTCTTAAGCATTAGGCTCCCTGACTTCCCCAAATCCTGTTGCTCAAGCAGTGACCGTGCCGGCAGTGTGCCAGGCGGCACGTTTGACCCACATCCTCTCTGTGCCACTCCATCCCGTGCCCACACCCGTGCTGCTATCAGAGCACATTTCCACCTGCCCCCTCCCCCCATCTCAGTGCCTCAAAACTCACTGAAGAACTAGCGGCCAGGACAGAAGCAATGACATAAGCCATCTCCCATGAAAGGACAGACCCATCATAAACCTCTCGTGACAGAGAGCTCTTTGTGAAGTCCTCTAGGGTGAGAAATCCAACCCTCCCCTCACAGAGCCAGGATTTAGACCCAGGCAGTCTGAATCAACCCCGCCATTTCATTCGTTACTGTAACCAGCATAAAGTGTGCCTGGCCCTGGGCTGGGCAGTGCAGGGACACAGCAGTGACCATGAGGGGCCCAGGCCCTGCCCTCGAGGGGGCCGCCATCCAAGGCACATCTGGAATAAGGGATTGCAACTGCCAAGAGGTTAAAAAAGGAGTGTGGAGAATGCCAGGAGCACCTATCACAGGGACCTGAACTAGGGGAGGAGAAGATCTCAAACCCACAGGTTGGGTATAGCCTCCAGACGTGTTTTTTTAATGTGCTTTTATAATTAGCCACCAATGTTTAATACTTGGAAGATTTCATATGAATCTGGCTTTCTGGCTTCTCTTGAAAAAAAAATCAGGAGATCTGGCTATGCTGGGCCCCCAGTTACACAGGAGAGCAGTCAGCTGAAGTGGGGTGATCAGTGCCACCTTTAGACGGGGTACAGGTATGCCAGTTGGGACAGTGTAGCTGAACTACATAGCAGTGGGCAGCTCGCTCTCACTCACGCTAACAGATCCAAAACTTTGCTTCCTCTATTTGGGCTCATAAGATGTTCCTTATGCCATATGGCCGTGCCGGAAGCTTGTAAAATCAGGGATGGTTCTCTTTTCTGGCTGGAGCTTGCTTTGATTCTTTATAAAAGCAAAGGGAATGCTAAGTGAAAGAAGCCAGACACAAAAGACCACACAGCGTATGATTCCATTTATACAAAATATCTGAAAGAGGCAAATTCATAGGGACAGAAAGTCGATTAGAGGTTGCCAGGGGCTTGGGGAAGGGAATGGGAAGTGACTGCTTAATGAGTATGGGTTTTCTTTTTGGAGTGATAAAAATGTTCTAGTACTAGATAATGGTAATGATTGCACAACATTGTGAATGTGCTAAGTGCCACTGAATCATATACTTTAAAATGGTGACATTGCTATGTGCATTTTATTACAATTTTAAAAATTTAAAAAAAAAATAAAATAAAATAAAAATTTTAAAGAAACAAAAAGGACCAGAATTTCAGGACACTAAGAGACACAAAAGCCAAAGAGGATTTCTGTTATCTCTCTATTCCCTACCTGAAATGATCCAAAGCAGCTGTAGTAGGTAGTAGGTAGTTACAGAGCAAGCTGCTACAATAAAGAGACTGCAAAATCTAGGAACTAAAATAAGTTGAGCATTTCTCCGTAGTTGGCACTTAGTATGGGCAAGGCGGGTAGGGCCGGCTTGGGGTCTCGGGCTCCTTCTGTCTTGCTGCTCCTCCTTTCCCTTATTAGTATTATACTTATTGGTCAAAGCTGAGTCACTCCGAGATTCTAACCCTGCCTGCAGAGGGCAAGCAGTTTTGGTTTTAAGAACACGAGGTAGAAGTTCCATCACTTCTACTCATATCCTGTTGGCCCAAATCTAGTCATATGTCCACACCCAGCTGCAAGGGAGGCTGAGAAATGTGGTCCCTAACTAGGTGGCCGTGTGCCCATCAGAGCTCTCTTTCCTAAAAGGAAGAACGGGAGAATGGATGGTGGAGGACAGTGGGCCTTCCCCACCACAGCTGTGTTCCCTTTGTTACCTACCCAGGGCTCTGTGAAGGGAGGGGTCCTCCCTGTCGAAACACCCCAGGAATCCCTGGCTTGGTGTGGCCTAATCAGTTGCAGGAGTGGACACAGGCTTTTCTCTATAACCCACAGCCAAATTCTTTGGCCAAGGGTGACCGCTTCAAAGGGAGAATTTGACTCTCAAACCAGAAGTAATGGGCAGGCGTGACTCCAGTCACAACTTTCCCCTTCAAGGCATTAAGCAGTAAGCTTTCCTTCTAAGCCGGTTATTTTAACTTTTTATTCTTGGAAAATTCCAACCATGCACAAGATCAGAAGAAATAGTATGATGAACCCCCATCCCTATCCCCAGTGACAACAGTTCCCAACCCAGGGCCAGTCTTGTTCCACCCATTCCTCCCTTATCTTTCCCCTGATTAATTTGAGGCAAATCCAAGATATCATATGATTTCATCTGTGAACATTTCAGTATTTATCTCTAAAAGACACAGACTCTTAAAAAGAATAGCCATGGAAGCGGATGTGGCTCAATCGATAGGGCTCCCGTTTACCATATGGGAGGCCC
>JAQZBX010015689.1:0-37322 GCA_029593785.1 Cabassous unicinctus | reverse complement strand
GGGGGGGGGGCCCAGCGTGAAGGTGAGCAGGGTGCGCCAGGGAAGCCCGCTCCTCCTGGGCCCGCGGCCCCGGGGCTGAGACAGGCGGGGAGCAGCCGGGACGGGAGGGCTGCGGGCAGACGCCGGGGCCTCGGCCCCCGCAGGCGGCACAGGAGGCCTTGGTGCCGCCGACACGCCCCCGCCTTGGCCGGTGCCTGACTAAAGTCACACACTTCTTCACTTATTTGCTCAGTCGCAAGTACTTTTTGAGCTCCCCTCGCGTTCCAGGCACGGTTCTCGGCGCTGAGGAGACACCAGCGTCGGGAGCGCAGGGTCTAGCTGAGGGTGCAACCAGTGAAGCGGCCGCGACTGGCCCGCGTGGGCTCCCCCGCAGCGGGAGGGGGGCCGTGGCCAGTTCTGCCCGTGGATTCTGAGCGGGTGACATGCGCTCCCTCTGGGCTGCGGCAGGTCTTCTCCTCAGAGGCCACGTGTTCCAGATGGTTCCACCACAAGATGGAGGCCCCTCTGCCAGCCTGGGCTGCTGGCTGCCTGGATGGTGCAGAGCCCCAGACACCCGGGCAGCATGAGCCAGAAATAAACCTCGGTGGTGCCCAGCCCCGGAGGCCTCCGGTCTGGCAGTGCGAGCATGAACTGTCCTCCTCGGTGGGGGGACACTTACCCTAAACGGGGGCGAGGCCGGCACAAGGAGGAGACCTCCGGGAAGCAAGCTGGGGCAGATTTACCCCCCTTGCCCGGGGCTGTGCTAACTGAGGATGGGGAGGGTGGCGCCCTCCACAGCGGCCTCCTGCAGGGTGGTGGCCGCTGGGGAGGAAATCCTGTGGGGAGCGGGCTGGAGGGCGAGCGCCTCCCCCAAGGTGACGCGATTCTTCCAGGTGCAGGCTCGTGACCTCCCGCAGCTGGCGGAGAAGCGCTCCCTGGAGACCTTATCTAAAGGTGGAGAGGGCAGAAACTGCTGTGCCCAGGTCACATGCTCCTTCCTTGGACCAATCACAATTGCCAAGAGGATGGGATGCTATTAAAAGGTCTAGCCCTTGGGCTAGGGGGACAGGCTGTCACAGAGGAAGGGAATCAAATAATGTGCTGAGCAGTTAAAAAAAAGCCAAAAAATAATTACAAAACAAGAGCAAACTCCTCAAGGGAATGCAGAATTCAGTGAGTTGAGGTATGTGAGCTCTGGAAGAGCCCCAGGTGCAGAGCGGGCCCTCGGCACAAGAACTGGCAAACATTCCTCCCCGTCCCTCCAGCCCTCTCCCCACCACGCGCCAACGGCATCTGCAGAACCCTTCAAAACATTCCGCATACCTTCTAGCCCAATTTTTGAGCAAAGATATCTGGATGAAAGAGTGTTTGCTGTGTTGTCAAGATACTTCACGTTCCAGAAAGGAAATTGAGAACTGGCCGTCCACAAAGCACGCAGCTGGGACTCTGAGGCTCAGGACATGAGTGGGCGGGCGCGGGGCAGGCCCAGCGGGAGGGTCGCCGCGTGGGCGAGCGGGCGGCTTTGGCCCGTAATTGGGATTTACTGGGGAGCATTTCCCGAGCTCTGCTCTGCTTTTCTACTGCCTCGGGCCACTGGCTTTTTTCTGTTTAAAGGAAAATCTTTAGTCTTGAAACTTTAGAGAAGACGTTCAGAGGCATTCAGATCTGTTACAGCAGCTGTAACTTTAAAGATTTCATGACAAAGGATAAAACTCTGGTCTAGTCTGAACTAGTCCTTTTTCCACCCAAATTTCCCAGACGCTGTCATTCAGGGATCCACTCGTTCGACAGCGGGAGCGCCTACTGAGCGCCAGGCGCAGGTCCAGGCTAGTGAGATGAACAGTGGATGAACCAGGCGACGACCTGCCCTCAGGGAACTTACCCTCCAGTCAGGAACACAAATGAGAAAGAAGACGAATAAGTGAGATAAACGTGTGGTGGGTTCAACCGAGAAAGGCGCAGGGCAACAGATGGAGCAGGGAGGGCCAGGGAGGAGCCGGGGCAGGACTGCCGGCCCCGGGGACCGGAGCAGGGTGGAAGCCCGGCCTGGGCTCCCTCACCAGGCCCTGGCCTGCCTGCGGGGCCAAGCCTTTCCAACCCGCACAAAGGTGCCTTGTGGGCTAGCCTTCCTCCCTTCATCCACAGGATAGAACTTTTACCTGCAACTGGACCACTCTGAATAAAGACGACATTTCCCAGGCCAGCTTGCTGTTAGGTATGGCCATGGACCCAGGTTTGGCTGGTAGACTATAAGCTGAGGGGTTACCTGGCAGCCCCTGGGACCCCCCCTTGAGATGGCTGCAGTGCATCCTTTCCTTTCTCCCCATCCTGTGCTGGCCTGGGATGTTGCCGTGATGGCTGGAGCTCCCTCCTCACTGTGAGGGTGAGAGTCACACCCTAGGGAGGCATAGCAGTGAACTGGAAGGAGCCTGAGCCCTGAGGAGCTGCGGCCACAAAGCCACATGGTAGACACAGGCTGCCCACCCCTGAACTTTTGCATATGGGAGAAATAAGCTTCTTTCTGGCTGAGCCACTGTTTTTCTTTGGTTCCCCTGTCTCAGGAGGCTTAGGAACGAGGTTGACAGCTGGAAACACTGATTGAGGGCTGTCCTGGCTGGACCCTGCATTGTCATCTGTGCTTCTTGACACTCACACCCAGGGCTACCAGTGGCAGGGGATCAGACCTAGGAAGACTGAGGACATCCCCGCTCCCGGGAGCCCCTTCACCCTCAGGCACTGCTCATGTCATCGATGGCCCCATTTCCCAAATGCCCACTCTGTCCCTGTGAATGGTGGCCACTGTCATGAACACCAGTAATCATCTGTGGATGTACAGCAAGTCACTCGCTTTTCACCACCACGTGAGCGTCACTAGGCCCATGACACCAATGAAGAGACCAAGAGTCAGAGAGGCCCACTTCATCTCTCTCACCAAGTCTCCCACAGGTCACAGCTGACACCTCGAGATGCCTGTGGCTCCAGTTCTGTGTTTCCACCCAGTTGGAAGGGGAGACAGTCAAGGGGGCCCCTCATGTAAGAGGGACAAAGCTCAGTCCCTGACCCGTGAGCAGGAACTATAAGGTCCTGGTGTTGACCTCGGATTCCCTTCAGTTATGCTTCAGGCCCTTCTGCCACCAGGATGGCAGGAGTTAAACCTTACCCTGCCCAGAGTCCCTCGGACGACGGCTGGCCAAGGGCCTGGAGAGCTGACCTGGAGGATACTGACCCTCTGTGCACCCCTTGCTTGTGCTGCTCTCTGCCCCTTCCCTGCCGCTCCTGGGCCTTTCAGGGATCAACTGGGGGCTACTGGGGGCTCGGCACAGCTCAGTGGACTCTTCCCCAGTGCCAGGGAACAAGGCTGCTCCCCAGGATGGCCTTGGAGCAGGCTGAAGGATGGCCAAGGAGAGCAGACCCTAGGCCCTGGAACCTGTGAACATGGCCTTATGTGGACAAAGGGACTTTGCGGATGTGAGTAAGTGAAGGATCTGGAGGTGGGAGGTTGTCCTGGATTATCCGGGGGGCCCCAAATGCCAACACAAGTGTCCGTCTGTGTGTGTGGGGGGAGGGACTTGACACACAGAAGGGAAGCCGTGTGAGGACAGAGCGCGTGGAGCTTGGAAGGGTGCCGGCCTTGAAGGCTGGAGCAACACGGCCACAAGCCAAGGAATGCTGCGGCCCCCAGGAGCTGGAAGAGGCCAGGGAGGGTTCTCCTCTGGAGTCTCCGGAAAGTGTGGCCCTGCTGGTACCAGCAGGCTTCTGGCCTCCAGACTGTGGGAGAAGAAACGTCTGCTCTTTTACGGGCCCCACTGGTGGTTTTAGTTACACTAATAAGCCGCCCCCCCTTTCCGTGGCAGTCTTCCCGAGTCCCTCACCCCAACCCCATTCCTATAGCGGCCTTGCTCTGAGTCAGAGGGCAGAAGCCCCAGCTTTCTCAACGGGAGCAAATGAAGGAGGCAGAGGGGAGGCAAAGGCGAACCTTCTTCCCAGCGTTTCTATAATTAGCCTCCAATCTTTTTAGAATCAAAAACCTTCCCTCGTTACCCACAGTGATTTTGCAATTCTTCCGGGAAAATAATTTTGGCCTGCAACCTGGCCAGCGACTGGCTCCGCCACCGCACAGGAGAGTTCCAACCACAGTGGGCTCTTGGGCCGGGCAGTTTCACTGGCCTGGGACCTGGATTATGTCTCCAGGTCCACGGGCTGATTACTAAGCTCTCCTGTCTGCTTCCCTGTTCTCTGGGGCAAGCCGAGCCCCCTCCACGCCCGCCTCTGAGGGCACCTGGCTCGCACCTGGAGGGCGCTTTCCAGGCAGCTACGGCTACCCAGTAAACGGCTCCGGGGAAACGGCTGTTCACTAATTTTGCATTTGCTCATTCCGGGTACAACCGGTTGTCCCAATTCAACCTCCTCACGTGAAGTTTGGCTCTTTGCACAGAAAGTTATTCCTACTTGAACGTCTGTGACCCCGGGTGGTGGTATTTTTCTTTCTTCTCTTTTTCTTTTAGGAGGTGCCCGGATTGAACACAGTTACCTCGTACATGGGAAGCAGGCGCTCAACCACTGAGCTACACCCGCTCTCTGGTATATTTCTTATCAAGAACTTTCTTTTTGGTGTGGAGCCAGTGAGGCCAGGGAGGTGGAGCAGAGAAACCCACTGCTGGGAAGAGGCTCCCCTCGTCCAGGCAAAACTTCCAACCTGGGCACCTCCGTTTTCTCCGGATGGTGGGTTCAGGGGTGTGTTATAAACAAACGAACAAGTACAAGTGGCCAGGCTTTAACCAACCGTGAGAATGGGATGTAAACCAACGCTGACATCCACTCTGCACAGAGGTCCAAATTAGAGACAAAATGAAACCGGGGAGAATGAAAGCAACGCCTGCCTCAGGGATAATGACGGGGCTGAAGCTAACTGTAAGCTGCTGGGCTCTCCTCTCTGGGTCTCAGGAGGCCAAAGCCAAGGCGTGGGCCTGGCTGGACTCCTAACCTGGGGGTTCTGGGGAAGCATGGGGAGGCTCATGGGAGGGGGGGACAGATGCTGCATCATGGGCCGGGGTGGGCCGGGGGCCCTCTGCTCCTGCAGGCCGCCCTAGGCCTTGTCCCAGGGCGCCTCCCCGCTCCCCAGCCCTCTGACATCTCTGCTAGCAGCTGGCAAAAATTCTCACCTTTTAAAGGGCTCGCCAAGGTCACGCCCAGTGGAGCATCTCCGTGTCTCGAGATCCACGGGCTTGGGACTTGGATTCAGCTGCTGACGGCCTGCACCGGCCGACCTAGACCGGCGTTTGACTGAATGCCCAGGCGGCCGTCGTGGAAGTCAACCTGCGCCACCATCCAGAGGCCGAAAATCCATCCCACTCCCGGGCGCTGAGTCCCGCGTTTCCCCGCCGGAGGGTCCTGACGACGGCGGCTCGGGGCAGCCCAGAAGCCCTGGGCAAGGCGGACACGGGCTCCGCGGCAGCCCTGGCGCCCCGCCTGCGGGACCGTGCTCCGGGCACCCCCGATGGCTGAGCCCGGGTCCCCGCCTCGCCCCTCCCGGAGCGCAGCCGCGCAGCACCCCACCCACAGCGGGCCTCGCCCTCCATCTCCACGCGCACGGCGGCCGGGAAGCTCCAGGCCTCAGGGGCGCGCCAGGGCAGGTTCCGGGAGCCGGGCGCAGGGACCTCTGCGCGCCCCCGTCCCGGGCTCCCTGTGACAGTTCCCGTCACTGGCCACGAGGTGGCAGCACCGGCGCGCCTCGGCCCGGGACGGAGAGCCCGAGTTTCCGGAGGCGGATGCGGGCAGGGCCTCGGGGCTGGCTGCGCCCCCGGATTCAGGGTCCCCAACCCGGCATCGCCACCGGGACCTTGCGTGCCGGTCTCTGTCACAACGGCCGTGCTATGCCTCTCTGTTCGTCGGTCTCCCAGGCGGCGCTGTGAGCTCGACAGGCAGGACGTCCTGATCCCCCGAGTCCCCAAAGAGAGGAAGGAAATGAACATTTTCGTCCTTAATCTTCTGTGAGGTCAACGACATGATCCCCATCTTACAGGTGAGCAAACGGAGGTGCAGAGCAATTAAGTGACTTGCCCAACGTCACAGACAATGGGGAACATTTAAAAAATGTAATTACAGAAAATTTCAAACATTTATAAAGATACAATAGGCATAATCCCCAAGGTACCCACTCCGCTTCAACAATTACCAGCACTTGGGTGGTTGTTTCTCCTGCCTCCACTTAAAAAACAACAACTGGATACTCATAAAGCAAATTCCAGAAATTGTGGCGATTTACTGTAAATACTTTGTTTGCATCTCTAAATGATTAGGATATTTTTACATAACCACCAGGCCGTTATCACTCCCAACAAAAGTATCAATTACTCATTATCATCTAATAATCAATTTATATTTTAATTTCCCCAACCGTCTCACTAATATCTTTTTTAAAAATTGAGGTAAAGTATGTATAGCAAACAATTTGCCATTTTAACCATTTTTTAAAATTCTTAAAATATGGTTTAATAGTCTCCATTTCTGTACATCACACCACCAAGACATCACTGCTTACCATCTCTCTGCAGAGGCTATAGAGAATGCAAAGGCTATATTTTCTACCCCCTCTTATTTATGTGTTTGTATCTGTAAGTGTAATAAATATCACTATCTATTGATACATCGATATATAATGCAATATATTATGTCACCGAAGAGAACACATTGATTAAAGAAATACAAAAATTTAGCATCGTTTCCAAACTTAAATAGTAAAAATAAAAACTGTAAAACGAGCTGCATAGCCTAAATGTATCATGTGAAACAAGAAGCATATTCAAAAATGTAAATTTACACCCAATTTCTCTGGTCTTGTCCTATCCCCTTAGACTCATTTACAATGGCAAAACCTTAAGGTACTGCTGAGAAGAGAGCGTGTTTGCCTGCTCTTGGGTTTTCTGCAAATTAATAGCAGAGCCCAAAGCAAAAGCCTGTTCTGGTGAAGCCTCCCGCATCGGTAAACGCCAAAGAATTGACTCTTCTCACTGGGGGTTGAGACATCAGCTGCACAAAGGCAGTCATCTGGACAGCAGGATACAGTGTGAGAACTAGAAGCTTTGCATTTTAAGACACACTCCCTTCATTCAAGTGAAACAGGATTACGGGAACAATAGGCAGGTCTGTAACCTGGGAACAAGGAGCTGGTTCAGACCAATAAAGCTATGAGTAATGGAGTCAAAAGTCGGTGAAGAAACAGCAGTTAGGCACTAAAGTGTTAAAAGTACCCAATTTGAAAACCAAATACATCCCACTACCCTAGTCAGTGTGGGGGAGATAACCTTTGGTCCTTGGAAGTCCATTTGGTACACTTTTCCATTGCTGCCACTGGGCACGTCCTGTACACTTTGTTCTCTGTCACCATCTCAGGCAGGCTGAGACCTTGCATGTCAGCAGAGTTCAAGTCCAACTTACAGCCTCGCTGTGAAGTATAAGCTTCAGGTTTTCAGGCCCAAGTTTGCATCCAACATGGTTAAGTCCTTGGTGCCAGAAGCTGTGTCCCATCCCTTCCCAGGCCTGCCCTTCCTAGTCTCTGCCATAATTTCTCATGAGAGGTGCTTGTATGTCCCATACTGAAACAGATACTCCGACCCCACCAGGGGTTAGGGGTTTGTAATTGCCTGCACAGCCACAGGTCTCAGCCGTCCTACCTGTGAAAAACCTTGCAGTTCATTCTAAGATCAAAACACTCGCATAATCTCACGCCATCCAACACACGGGAATCACGACCACCTCTCTGTTTACCAAGGACAGACCCAAGCAAAATAAAACAAAATTTTCTTTACATTTTTTTGTTTCCACTTAAATTGCATATTTTATCTCTTACAATCTCAGCAAAAGCACAGAAGCCCCATCGTACCCATCCCAAACTGGTCTCTAGAGGGCTAAGATGATGAGAATCCTTGTCAAAGCAACTGATGCCGAGGGTTCCCGGCCGGGCACGAATGCTTCTGCAAAGCAGATGGAAGGAAACAGTGCACTGGCCCAGATCTTCAGATCCTTGAAACTGACACTCTGGAGGGGGACAGGCCTGTGCGGGAGTCAAGTTGAAATTGTTCCTTTCAACATTAGACAGAGACCAAGAGAGAAATGGATCCAACATTCCACCACATACATTTCTTCTCATGCAGTCTAAACTGAAAATGCCATGTAAATGGGTCACTGTGAAATGCAGCCATTTAATTTTTCCAATCAAAATAAGAAGCAAACCAGTATGATCTCACTTCTATTAATTTTTGAAGGTTTATAGCACTTAAAGTATTTCTGCTTCTATGTATGAAGGTTAAAAAAATCATTGTTTCCTATAATATAAAAGAGCAACCAATTTCACTATTAAGTAAAAGTAAAACCTGGTATTCTTTGTTAAAATTTGTCCCAAGTGGCATTTAGGAACTTAGCTGTGGGCTGCTGTGCTGGCATCATGGCAAACCAAAGTACAGGGTTGGGTCTAGTTTTGTTTCGTATTCTTTTCACTACCCAATGCTCATGGGTTAAGTTCTGGAAATGTCCCAGTTGTAAGGCAGGGGTCTTTTTGGATTCCACCACGGGTTTGCTCCTTGGGTTGGATGCTGGAGGGGGAGGCACAGTTTGCTAGGCAAGATAAAAAAAATTCATCGTCTCCTCCTTGGTATTCCACTCTGGAAGTCTGCTCGGTACCACAAGGTACCTCCAATTCCACCCAATTGTGAGACCTGGGATCCTTCAGGTGACTTCTCTGTGACAATTTCCAATGTAGCTCTGAAATTTTAATAGTTGTTAGCAAACCATCCCAGCAGGTGCATGCTACAATCAGCTCATGTTCCTGTCCTGTCTCTTTGCCTGTGAAATTAGATTTATCTTTCTCTTGATGTGGAGTTAGAGAATTTCCTCCTCTTCTGGGCCTTGGCAATGAAGAACGTATCTCATTACAACCAGATTTTCAGAGACTATTAGAATCTCTACGGCCCCCATTTCCAAAGCCTTTAGTATATCTTCAACTCCAAAACAGTACTTGCTCATGTCCTGGCTGGTTTCATCAAAATATCATCCTATCAATTTCTTCTCCTGAATAACTTTCACGTTGGAGAGAACTTATGTAGATAACTCAATAGCTTGGTTGAATCCATTTTCACTGCCATAGGAGATATCAACTAATTTTAAAGCTTTGATTGCAAACTCTGAGCAAACACGTCAGGTTGACTTAGTTCAGTTTTGAGTCAGCTGATCCAGCTAAAATGAGACCAGCCACATTCACTTTGTCCCCAGAAATAAACAGCTGGACAGCAGTGTCAGCTACCTTCCGAACATAGTTACGTTGTTTTTCCGTTCTTAAAGCGGCAAGGCGGACGGACCTTCTCTACGGTGTTTCTTTGGGAGATCCAGAGTGAATGTGTGCAGGACTTCTGTGCTTCCTTGAATGTGCCAAAAAGGGCTCCACCACCGTCTAGTACACTGAGGCCAAAAGTAGCTTCATCCGACAACAGCGCTGTAAGAGCCTCTGCATGGAATCTGCTGTCGCACAAATACTATGACATATTAAGTAGTTTGAAAGGCTCAGAGTCAACACTGACTTTGTTTTCCTCTTGAGGTAGGCTGGAACAGGGACCTGAGGGAAAAGAGGGTGCTGTAGAAAGCACTAGGGCAATAAGGACGAAACTGGCAGTTCTGTGTAGAACTCTTGCCTCCTTCTTCCTAAGGGCCCAGTCCTGGGCGGCAGCGGCGGCCCCTTCACGGGCTCCCCATCTCCGGGCAGCTGCATGTGTTGCACCCGTCTGTAACTTGCCATTGTGATGGCAACCACTCTACTCTCCCGTCTAAATCCATAAAAACTCCTGCTCTGTGTGGTTCGGGAAAAGCAGATTTGAGACACCCCATCTCCTGTCCTTCCGCCGGGGTTAATAAACCTGCTTGCTCTCGCCACCATCCTGTTGTGGACTCCAGTTCATCTGCCCTGGGCAAGAACCCAGAGGGATCCCTGCAGGGTTTCCTTCAGTACAACCAACACCACTATCTATTTCCAAAAAATTTCATCACCCCAAATGGAAACTCTGTACCCATGAAGCAATAACTTCCCATTCTCGCCTTCATCCAGCCCTCAGTAAACTCTATTCTACTTTCTGTCTCTATGAGTTTGCCAATTTTAAATATCTTATATAAGTGGAATCATACATTTGTTCTTTTGTGTCTGCTTATTTCATTTACCATAATGCTTTCAAATTCCATCCCTGTAGTAGCATGTATCAGAACTTCATTCCTTTTGTGACTAAATAATATTCCAGAGTATAGACAGACCACATTTTGTTTATCCATCCTTCCAATGATGGACACTTGGGTTGTTTCCAACACAAATCTGGTTTCTTCTATTACCATCCAAATCAAGGTCATTCAATTGTTGTCTTTTAAGCTATTTTATTTCTAGCAGTCCCACTTGAACCCCGCCACCCAAGGCCCTTAATTTACTAGGAAACCAGGTCGTTTGTCCTGTAGAAGATCCCACATTTCAGATTTGGCCGACTGCTTTCGTCTGTGTGCGGCACAGTGCCCAGCACACAGTAGGTGTTCAGCCAGCATCAGTTAATGAATGGTGGGAAAGGGAGCAGAACCAAAGGGCAGGGGGTTGGGTTCTGTGGCTGGCAGCTCTCGCCAGCCCTCAGGTCTTGGGGGAGCCCAGGGCAGCTACAGGATGTGGCACTGGCGCCTCCTCTTCCAGGGCCTCAGCGGCTTCAGGATGCGGGAGCCCTGACCAGACTAAGGAAACACTGCAATCTATGCGCTTTAGCCGAGTCCCCAAAGTTTTCAGAAGTGTTGTTATTTTGCTACTGTTTCTTTTGAGAAAATTGAAGGTGGTGGAAAAGTACAAAAAACAAAACACTCCCATAGTCCCACGACTCAATATCGAAACTGCTAATATTTTGTCACATTTGTTTCCCGCGTTTTGTTTTGTTTTAATAAATAAGACTCACGGGTGCAGATGAGGCCCCTTGAGAGCGCGCCCCGGGCTCTCCTCTCCCGGGCCTCCACCACAGAGACACGGGCCAGCGCCGCCACCCGGCGCCACGCTGACGAGCTTCCGGGCCCTGGGCCGGCGCCGCCGGTGCGCCCTCGGCCGCGCGCGGGGCGGGGAGCCCAGAGCTGAGGCGGGACCCGCGGGCTCCGCCCCGGCCAGGCCGGGTACTCCAAGGGCGCGGGGGCGTGGGGGCGTCCGCACGTACCCCTCAAAGGCCGGCGCGGGGGCGCCAGGGCACCGGCCAGTTCCTGCGACGCGGAGCGGAGGGACCAAAGGCCCGCCGTCAGCCGAGGGGCAGCGGCAGCAAGCGGCGGCCGGGCACATCCTGGCGGGCGTCTCCAGGCTTCGGCCATTTCCCGCTCCCCGCCTCGCTTTGCGCACCTGAGAAGCGCCCGCACCACCGCCCCGCGCCCCGGCCCCCGCCCTCTCCCCCATAGTTCCTCGCCATTGGCTCGTCTCTTGACGACGCCCCGCCCACAGAGTCTCCTCCCACTGCTGCCTTCACCCTTCACCTCCTCACCCTCTGAGGCTCCTGAAGGCCACAGACCCGGTCCACCAGCGAGAAGACTCTGCCCGTGAGCCGCAAGTATTGGTAATTGTTGTCCTTCCATCATAGAAAAAGAGGCCGCTGATTGGCTGAGGGGAAGCAGGCACGGAGTCTACGCCCAGAGGGCGGGCCGGCGACCACCGCGCGTGCGTGGTGCGTGCGCAGTGACGGCGGCGGGCGGCGGGCAGTCATGGCGGCTCAGTGCGTGAGGCTGGCCCGGCGTAGCGTCCATGCTTTGGCGTTGCCTCTCAGGTAAGAGGCGCCCGACTTCCCTTGGCCGAGGAGGGAGTTCTGCTCCCAGGTGCCGCCTCTGCTCGAGCAGCGGCCTCCTGCTCCCACTCGGCGCCTTTCCCGGCCGGGGCCGCCCTCGTCGGCTCCGTGCTCGGAGCTGGGTATCCTCGGGTCCCGCGGTTCCCTGAGGCGGGGACGGACTCATCCCCGCCTGGGGCTGCTCTGCAGCTGGGCTCCCCCGGTGTTGCCTGCTATGCGGGGAGTCGGGTGGAGTGCAAGGGGCCGGGTGGCCCCACGTGTGGCTTATACCTCACACACGTCCGCACACGCGCGCGCGCACGCGAGCAGAGGCCGCCCAAACCTCTCGTTACCCCGATGTAGAAACAACCAGAAAAACCTAGAGATTGCTCAAGGCCACGCAGCGAGGCACAACTGGGCAGGGACTGTGGCTTAGTCATTCCCTTTGCTGTAACGCGCAGCTCCAGGCCGGGTCCCGAGCGGTGCTCAGCAGAGTTTTGTGTGACCAAGGCGGTGATCATCCGTTCGTGGGGTATTTCCACTGCCTCGAATTCCTCCTCCGCCTCCGACTTTTCCGGAGTCCGAGGTCAAATAGAGCAACAGAGCCTGACCAGCCATGAGGGATAGGAATGTATTTCGACAAATGCAGGGACTCCACAGCCGAGGGTCATGAGAGTCAGTGCCCTAACCTTTTTTTTAACCTGCGGCTTCTGCTCTTTGCACGTCCTTTCTCAGAAGTTAGTTTGGCAAGTACTTAACATCTTCTGTGTTGGAAGAAGAGCCTGGAGTCAAGTTGTCTGTTAGAGAACCTCCTCTGGGCCACACACTGGGGTAGAAGCTAGGTAGAGTAAGATTCATGGATACGTGTGTTCCCTCAAGGAGCTTACTCACTTGGGTGAGGAGACCAGATATCCGAAGAGCAATACAGTGGACGGGATCAGTCACCGTGGATGGTGATGGAGGTGTGATCACTACCTTAATAAGTCATATGAAACAGAAGAACATGGGAACAAAGAGCAGTGATGAGCTGGTAAAAACCTGAGTAAAAAGGCGTTTTGCTCAAGATATGATTTTGTACTTGGGATTAATTGCTTGGAAAGTGACCACCAAGTCAGCATACTATCTGTCTCTGAGAACTTGTTTTTGTGGGAAAGATGTTCAGAGAGGGGAAGGCTTGACTTGTAGTTCTGGCTCCTACAAGAACTAAGCTCTCCGAGACTCAGTTTCCCTCTTACTCTGGGTCCTGTTGCATTTCTAGCCACACTTCACACTGCCCTGCTGCAGGTCTGACCTGCAGAAAGTCTGAGTAATTGTCACCTAGGGGCCATAACAAATAGAACAGAAGGCTGACTTCGCAACAGTACACTCAGTTTTTAGATTATTCACTTTTTTAATCACAAAAGTAAAAATAATACAATAAAAAGGTCATTGCTCTCCAACCCCATGGTAACAGACTAGAAGGGATTCTTCCACCTCGTTCTATAGGCCTAAGAAACACGTTTATATGCAAAGGAGTTCTGGTTTGTTCTTACAAAAATGGAATCACGTTTCATGTATTTCTCTGTAAGTTGCATTTCTGATTTAAAACACCCACAGTTCATCCAAGAGATGACAGTTTCACTCATCCTTTTTAGTAGCTGCACAAAATATTTCAGACTTTGGAAGCAACAGTTTATTCATCCGTTTCCTTATTGATGAGCATTGTTTCCAGCTTGTCACTATTCAGTCCTGAAATAAACAAATTTGTATATTCATATGTACTGATACTTTTCTGTTTAGGCAGTTTTCTTTAATCTGGGAAGAAAAATGAACGTAGTTTATTTGCAGATTGGACTCTGACATAACAAAAAGGGTGTCACTGGTCCTGGTGAAGGACCTGGGTTTTTGAGACCTTATTCTGTCACTGGCTTTGTGACTTTAGGCCTGTCATTTACCCTTTTACTGGGGGGGGGGATCAGATTGGACAATAGCTTAAGTCACTTCAGTGTGACTTGCCCTAAATGTACCTCCATGCTTTCCTACCTCTGTGTCTTTGCCCAAGCACCCTCTTCCTGGATATCTCTATTCCTTCTACCCCTGGCTTCTGATGTGTGAATCTTACCTGCTCTTCAAAGCATCTCTGCATAAAGCCTCTTGTGGTCTCCCATGTCCCCAAGCTAAAAAAGGTTCTACTCTGAACCTTCCAAAGCACTTGGTCCCTCTTTTATCATCTTTAAACCCAAAACTAGAGTTCTTTATAGATAACTTATCGTTGACATGGCTCTTTACGTTCCCTGTGGGCAAGCTTCCTGCCAGGTCCATCTTTGCAGTCAGCACCAGCACTGGGCCTCACATCTAATAGTAGTTTCTCTGTAAATACTGGTGAGATCTAAATGACAGTATCTTAGAAGTGGGGGGGTTAGATGGAAGGAAGAGGTTAGCGGTGTAGCCTTGGTACACTGACGTGTTGGTTTAAACATGTATTACAGAAGATTCTATATAAATAAATAACTTTTATACATCAAATACTATTTGACTTTACTAGATCTAAAATGAATCTTTTCTCCCCAAGTCAATAGCAGATAGTTTTAAATTATCCCAAATTTATAAAATCATACATCTGACTTTAATAAGCAAAAAATAAAAAAATAAATAAAAACACCCCAAGTCTTAATTTCTAGTGTGTGGACTTTTCTTTAGGCCATCTCCTCGGTGGTTGTGCACAGCTACAAAAGAAAAGAACAGTGGCCAGAACTTGGAAGAGGACTCAGGTCAGAATGAACAGAAGGCAGACACCCCCTCTCCAGAGAAGATGCTCATGGAGGAGAAGGCCAAGTTAGAAGAGCAGCTTAGAGAGACTGTGGTAAGGACTTGCAGGCCCTAAGAGGTCTGTTGAACTCTTGAGTTTCTTACCTCCTTGGGATAAAAGGTTCTTCAGAGAACATCTGGGCCAGCCTCTGTGTTTTATTGACCCAGAGCCCAGAGGAGGCCAGTCATCTGTTGGAGCATATAGCAAGTTGCTGCTAAAGTGGGCACTAGACCCAAATTTTGTGTGCCTTTGGTTCTGTCGTGAGAATAATCTTTACCTGCTACATAGATTGTGTTGAATTAAGACTTAGTCTTTACAAATGAGGAATATTCAGGGAGGTGTTTAAGCTAGTCTTGGGGAAGGAACTAAAAAATTATAAGTAGAAGGTTGGGATCAGGAGTGTGGTCATGGGGTACTCATGGGGAGGTAGGAATTTTATGAATGAGTCAATAAATGGATTATTACTCCATGTGAAAAAATACATACGGCAAAAGTCAGGTTCTTTAAGGACTTAAGAATGATCATATCAAACAGTGCCAGCACTGGGATAAGCTCTTTCCATATCTTAATCCTTGCAGCAACCCTGTGAGCAAACCGTTAATGCCTCTGTGTGCAGATGAGGCACCTGAGGCCCAGAGAGGGTAAGGATCCAGCTCCCCATAGCAGAGCCAGGGTTTGAGCGGGGCAGTCTGGCCTTGGTGTCCCTGCTCCTAACCACCATGCTGTGGTGCCTGAAGACTGACAATGGGTGGATGCTGGGAGTCCCACAGAGCAGTTCAGTAAATCTTAAAAGTAGATTACTGGAGAATTGGTGAGAAAGGAAGATACCAGAATTCGGATGGCAGTTACACAATAAATGTTTGAACTGAGCCACTTCTGGGCAACATTAAAGATACCAAAGATTCATTAATGCCTCTTGATCTCTTTGTTGGGGCAGAGGCCTGAGGCCTCCATGCTTGCATACCGGCCTCTGAACCTGTCCTCCAGGGGGTCAGGAACTTGACATGGGCCGGGCCCCGGCTGGGGTTCTAGGATTCCCTTGACTTAAGTTGGAAATTCTGCTGAGGAAATGAATAAATTAATGGCCTTTCCTCGAGGGGTGATGAGATTATCAGAACCATAAGTATGTTTTTGTCTTTTCCCCAGCTGTGTACTAGAATAGGAATGGGTCTGGGGCACCTTGACATTGCATACCCCACTCACTGAACATAGAGATACAGTTTTATTCTTACTGAGCTCTACTATCTGCAGTCCAACAGATGTTATCTATATTTGGACTTGGAGTTCATGTAATCATTTTTGAGTCAGATTTGTGTTCTATGAGTTTGTATTTCCTTCGTGTAAATTTCCTTTTTTTCTCTTAAAGGGAAAATATAAGCGAGCTTTGGCAGATACTGAGAACTTACGGCAGAGAAGCCAAAAACTGGTGGAAGAGGCAAAATTATATGGTAACTTTAAAATGTTAGATGATATTGTTACTGGAAAGAAGATAATTGGGAAGGATAAGGAGGACATGCATGCATGAGTATCAGAAAACAAGACAGGGAACTAGTGGAGGGAAATTTAAAGACAGCAGAAAAGGTTGAGGAACAAGGATGAAGGAGTTGTAACTAGCTTCAGAAGTGTAATAAATGTAACGAACTCCAGCACAAAGGAAGAGTTACGCAGTCAGGAGTGCGCATACTTACTGCGCTTCCATGTGATGGTTTTGTCACGAATCTGTAGGCAATTCGAGCAAGTCAGCTTCTGCACGTCCACTTCCTTGCCTACGTGAGCAGTAACATCTGTATCACTTTTGCCTTGTCACCTTTGCATGTTTTTTCAGTCCTTTTTCAGTTGAGATAATCAAGGTTTAGAGCTTAAACGACTTGCCACGTGTCCCAGAGCTCATTAAGTGTCAGTGCTTTGGGCTCCACGTCTGCCTGTGGCATTGCTTAAACGTAAGGCATTTGAGTGCTTCCTTGGTGTGTGCGTAACTGATGGTTAGGTGCTCCGCCCCCATGTTCTAGGTGAAGAATGAAAGCCTGACTAGCTTGCCCAGAGTCACACAGTGGGTGAGAGTCCACTGGAAACTGAAATCCAGGTCGGACCTTGCTGCCCTCAGCAGCTTCCACCACAGATGCTGTCGGCTCCGTTTCCTGCGTTTCCTCCTCTCTTTCTGTTAATGCCCTTCGTTTACATCTTGGCTGCCAGACCTTTAAATGCCTGGCTTCCTCAGGACTCCGTACCTGGCCCAGCCTCTCCTCTCACCGTGCTCCTTCAGTGACCACCTCCGCTATCCTGCTCTTCTTTCTTCCTCCTCTCAGTAAATAATACCATCACCCGTCCAGGAGTTTAGGGCGGGCTTCTGCACGTATCCTTCCCTTCCCTTCCCCAGCCCCCATCCGTCCCATAGCGGGAACAGTAACTCTCTCATCCGTTGGCTTCCCTTCATTGCCTCCACTGTGGTCCAAGCCAGCTTCAGCTGCTGGATCACTGCTGCAGTAGTCTCCTAAAATTAGGCCAGTTCCTTTCTTTGGCTCCAGTTGTAATTGCTTCCGTCCCATTCTTTACACGCTCGGCCAAAATGATGTTTTTTTTAAAGTACAACTTGACCTCATAATACCTCACTCATTCCCTTCCCCCCGCCCCAAACACACTTTCAGTGGCTTCCATACCTGTGAACTGACTCTTGCCTGCTTTGATACTTGAAATACTCAGCCTCTCCCATCGTGCTTTTCCGTTTACTGGTTTCTTTCAGTTCCCCGAGTGCTTGGTAACTTACTCTTCAGGTCTGGGTCCACAGACACCCCACCCCCATATCCCCAGTCTAAGTGAAGCCCCGTGGTATAACTTTTCCTCAGTACCCATTCATGCTCCTTCATAATGCCACAGTTGGTCTGTGTATCTGCAATTTGTGATTATTTAATGCCTGCCTCTTGGACTTGATACTCTATGGGGCCAGATAGTTCCCCCCACATGTAGCACAGGGTTCACACATAGTAGATGCTAACATTTTTATTGGGTAGGTAAAAACAAACATTTTAAAGCAGGAGAGTGAAAATATTGAAGGTCAAGTTTTAAACAAGTGTTGCTTCTGCCGGGCGGAGCCTTTGAGCCTTGTGAGGCCCTTCCTGGGGTAAACGGGAGCAGTAACACTGCTGTGGCCTTGCTGGGGGCAGAATCCAGTGTGAGCACTCTTCACCTGTCCTCACTGCTGAGGTGTTTTCTCAAAACCACACATTAGCTCTTCCTCAGTATACTGCCTTGAGTTTCGAATGACTTATCTGGTGTGCTCATTTTTCCATTAGATTTAACACCTGGGATGTGTCTCTGACCCTGCAGAGCATAATAATTGCTAGCATTTATTGAGCACTTATTGTGTTCCCGGCACTCTTCTTTCAGTCCTTATAACTACCCTGTATGTTAGTATCATCTCCATTTTATAACTGAAGAATTGGAGGCTCAGATAGGTTAAGTAAGTTGACCAAGATCACACAGCTGTTAAGTAACAAACCCAGGTGGTTGGGCCCAGACCTTGTGCTCTCTAGCTGTAGCAGGTGCCACGGAGCAGCCGTACCATCCTTGGTGACAGCATACTCTGTGGAGGGGCACTTAGTCTGGAGCGTAAGTGAAGGTGAGATAGTTCTGTAACATTTCAGCTGCCTGTCTTCCATCCTTGATTGGTCATTGTTTATTAGTTCTGGCTCATCCCAGGAGAGATTTATTTTTTATCATCAAGCCAATTCTGGGACAAAGGAATGATGTGAAGTGATTAAATAGCCTATGCATGAAGTAAACAGTGCTTACAATTTTGAATTGCCGTATGCAGTTGTTATGGAATGCGGATGATTTTCTTCTTTAACTTCATTTAGGCATTCAGGGCTTCTGCAAGGACTTGTTAGAGGTTGCAGACATTTTGGAGAAGGCAACCCAGTGTGTCCCGAAAGAAGAAATTAAGGACGATAACCCTCACCTGAAGAACCTCTATGAGGGTCTTGTAATGACTGAAGTCCAGATCCAAAAGGTGTTCACAAAGCACGGCTTGCTCAGGCTGAACCCTGTGGGAGCCAGATTTGACCCTTATGAGCACGAGGCCTTGTTCCACACCCCAGCAGAGGGGAAAGAGCCGGGCACGGTGGCGCTGGTCAGCAAGGTGGGGTACAAGCTGCATGGGCGCACCCTGAGACCCGCCCTGGTCGGGGTCGTCAAGGAAGCTTAGTGCCCCTTCGGGCTTGGGGTATGTTCCTAATCACCTGCTACACCTCTTGAAAGGCTGGTTCATCTCTTCTCATCTATGAATACATTTGATCTTCTCCCAAACCTTGTAGGGAAGCTTAAGTAACCAGTGGCTAAACAGAAAACTAAACTGGTTTCAAAATTACGTTGTTTAGTGAACTCTAATTTGGGAGGTCTGTTCATTGATTTTTGGTACCACATGCTTACTAGTTCCACAGAAGGCCTGCAGGACACAACTGGACTTTTAGATTAGAGTATCTTGCATAATGTTATCTGCTCAAACTCTGGTGAACCCAGAAGTATTTTAAATGAATAAAACATCTTCAGGAATTCTGCTGTATGGCTGCCTTGGACACACTCGCCTCACTGTTTCTCTGGGAACTCACTGTAACATGCGCAGTGTTGGAATACTACGCCATGCACATTCACTTAAGGAACGACTTAAAACATTTTCCTTGCCAAAAAAAAAACAAAAAACTTACGATGACCTTGGTGATACAGATAGGTGAATTCATTTACAAGTAGTTACTAATCTAGCAGCTAAAAATGATTGACTTCTCGCTTTTCTGTGGAAATGTGAAATGAACATATGTGTACCTTAACCGTTCTTGCCATCTTTATTTTGCTGGTAATTGAATTTAACAGAATCAGTTATTTGTGCCATTACGTTCATCTATATGTAGAAATGTTTATTAAATCTACTAGACAACCTCAAATTATATTCCCTAGTAAGATGGGCTTTCTCAGAATATGCGGACTGCATGCTTGGTATACTTTAAATGTTAATGTTTAATTTTTAAAATTTATTTAAGAGGATTAAAGTCCTAATATGTTTATTTTCCTACTTGCTGATAGTTATTCTGTGTACTTTTTGGGGAGGAGATCCTTGAGCCACTAAGGAAATTGACTTGACTTTTCCTTTCTTTCTGCCCAAATCCTGAAGCTGTGTGTTTAGCACGTACACGGGGCACATGCTAGCTTCTGAGCCAGATGGGAGGAGCAGCTTTCCTCCCGTTAGTCATGCTTTGCAGGACCGAGCCTCTTCCCTTAGAAAACACAAAATGCCGGGGGCTGAAACACACGAGCCACAGCAAGGACATGCACACTCTGCAGCGCTGGCTTGGTGGCGCTTTCTGGCCAGTAGGATCCTATGTTCCTCGTTTACATGAACGCTGGGGCGTTTGTTACAAACGAGAGAAAATAACTTTCCACCTTGTTTGCTTCCAAGAGGTACTTCTAGGATTGAAGATCGAGATGGTTAAGTCCATTAAACTGCATTCACAAGATTTCTAAAGTCTGGTGGGTTTTGCTTACTATTTTAGAAAATACAGGTAATATTTCCATAATAAAATGTCAATTTATATGTTTCCAAACCTTTTCCCCCTTTCCTTTAAGCCAGCCTTAAATTATTTGGTCAAAAACACCATGGAACTAAAGGCAGTATAGTGTATTGGATCAAACACAACTGGAAGTTTAGCTCTGCCTACTTGCAGCCAGGAAGCTGCAAGTGAAAAAAAATTTACCTCCCTCGGACGCTTCTGTAATGTGAAGGCTGAGTAAGAAAACTAATTTTCACACTAAGTTCCAAGGCTGTGGGCAGCAGCAGGGAGACCAAGTATGCAAGCTCTCCCTTTTCAGCAGAGCTGCAGCTGTGTGACTTGAACCACCTGTGGGCAGGACAGCTCTTGTGGCAGGATGCTGCCTTACAGCCACCCCCAGGCACCGCCGGCAGGAAGCATCGCTTACCCGTGTGCGCACTTACACGGGCCATCAGAGGCGCGTTCAGCCTGGCCTAGTCAGGTTCCTGGGTTCTGCCTCCCTGCAGCATGAGGGGGCTGTGTGGTGTGTCAGGCTCAGAAGGGGGCTTCGTGGGCATCTGGAAACCCATCTGGCTCAGGGCTATTTTCAGGAAAGGAAGGCTGGTGTGGAAGGTTTCCTACTGAACCGAGAGGCATTTTAGCTCATTCTTTTGGAGGGAACGTTTGATACAGAAGCACCAAGCAAAAACATGTCACATGCTCTGCTATGTATGATTTTGAATGTTGACTCGCTTTATGTTGCTGAACTGAAGACCAAGGAGCAAGTGGTAAGAAGGAAGCAGTGACACTGGTTTGTTCTCAACTTGTTTAATGTGTAAAAGGGTAATAAAAATGGTAGTCAGAATTTAGGATTTAATACATTCTTGGAATGTTGGCCATCCAGAGAGCATTATTTTGAAAAGCTGAAGAATTACCTGACATTTTGACTCTAAATTATAGTTGGTTTAAATTGAAAGGAAAAAAAAAAAAAAAAAGCCTGGTTGCAGGGTTATAGTGGCTGATTTATCATGAGAATTAGCTATAAAGATGTAAAGGCTGTGAACTCGCAGCAGGGGTGAGAAGTGATGTGACAGTAACAGCTGCAGCGGAAGGGGTAAGAGGCAGCCAATCATAAAATTACTTTTCCCTCATAACAAAGTAGTAATACTTTAACATAAGTTAATTATACATTCATATGGTGCTTTAAACAGTCAAGCCGAAAATTCTTCACCGTGAAAAAGATACACAGAACCTACTTAAAGCACAGTGTTTCCGTGAGCTCTGGCCTGGGGCAGACACGTTTAGAGGATCTTCTGCTTCTCGGGCTTAATGTGAGTCTGGCAGTCGATAGACTATAGAAATAAGACCAAATTTAAAACTTGACAAAAGTAGGATTTTGATGTTCTAGAAAAATCAAAGAATGAGACACCAGAATAGCTAAAACCAGTGGTTCTCAAACTTTACCTTACAGCACCATCCCTGGGAAGGCTTGTGACGCCAAGGCTCCCGGAGCCTTCTCCAGAGTTTCTGATGCAGGAGGACAGAGGGCCCATATGTCCGCATTTCCAGCAAGCTCCCAGGGGACAGTGGTGCTGCTGGCCCGGGAACCCTGCTTTGAGAGCCACTGACTAAGACAACTGAACACAGCACCCTGTCCACCAGTGTTCACGCCGGCTTTCTGCCAGCCACACTGACCCAGCAGGGGACGGTGTGGAGAGGCCCTCGGGAGCCATCGTTCTTACTGTCAGGAGAGCTAGGGGCTTAGCTAACAGGGCTTCTCTGCCAGCATGCAGTGCGTCTTACAACCAAAGCCATATACGATATATTCGAAATGGGTTTTATTTAATGCTGAAAAATTTACCTTAGGGACAAATGGATGTAAAAAGAAAGGAAAAGGCACCATAATTAAGTCATCCTTGGAAATGAGGTTTTTTTTTTCCTTTTTTCTCTCAAATAACTTCACGTTAATGTTAAACTTTAAGCCTAACCATTCTGGGAGGTAAACAGTCTCTTGGTACCCACGGGCGTCGGAGAGGCTGAGCAAGCGTCCTGAAGAATGGAGGGCCTCAACTTGGCCATCACACCACCTACTCTCTCTAAAGCAGGGTCTTCTAGAAGTGAGAAACCTAGGCAGCTGGAAGACAGGACTTCCTGGAGCTTCAGAAGGAAGGTACTGTACACACCACGAGGAGGACCCCAGAGAAAAGCTTTTAAATAGGTCTGTGCAGAAGCCACTGCCGAGTCTAGTTCAAGGACAGCAGCCCAGAGGAGGAGAGCACAGGGCCAGAGGCGCCACTCTGCAGCGCCTGCCACACCGGGGCACATCCTGGCTCTGGCTCGGGAGATCTCTGTCGTGCTGGTCGGGAGGTGCCTAACGACACCCTAAACGAGACTCTGAGCCAGGCTGGTATGGTTACGTTTTCCGTGAGAAAGGTAACTACAACTGGGTTAAAACCTGGAGGCAGCTAATGCCAGAACTCCTAACTCTTACCCTTGAACTTTAATTTAAATGGTTCTTCCACGTAAGAGGCACTGCAAGTACTAAGAGCAACAATAAGCAACCTGTCGGGAAACCTATTTCAGAGGCTTTGGCAATCCAGACTAGTCTTTTTGTGTACCTACCGCCAACACACTTCCCAGAAGCATCCCCACCAATACACTAAGGGAGCCGGGCTGGGGGGGAGGGACGGGGGACCATGCTCGCTCCCAAAGGGAAGTGGCAGGCTCTGCCAGGCGGAGAGGAGGCAAAGGTCGGGAACCACATGCTCACGCTCCGCTGCCGCCGGAGCGGCTGGAAGCCATTTAGTCACCGAGCTCAACCCACGGGTTCTTCCTCGTC
The DNA here is from genome assembly GCA_029593785.1 of Cabassous unicinctus. NCBI lineage: Eukaryota > Metazoa > Chordata > Mammalia > Cingulata > Chlamyphoridae > Cabassous > Cabassous unicinctus. The sequence continues at coordinate 14,396 of JAQZBX010015689.1, read as the reverse complement.
AAAGGTGCTAAGGAAGCCGCCCGCTGTCTTCATCTGCTCCCCGGTGGAGGAGCCTGGGCCCCCACCTGCCTCCCTCTAAAGTGCCGTGTGCCGGGGGCCGTGCTGCTGGTGGCGGCGCTGGCAGCACGGGGCCCCAAGAGGGGAGCGTGCAGGGCAGCCCGGCCACAGAAGGGCTCGTGTCACCAGGCTAAAGCTGATGGCTTGTCGGTCCAGCAGTAGAAAACTGCTCCTTTCCCCACAGTACAACAGTTTTGTACCCAAAGGGAAGAAAGCTCACAACATAAAAGGAAATTATCCAATCATAATATCCTCCAAACTGAATACTTAAAGGCAAATGACCTTCAAGTGTGACCTTTAGGGCTAAAGTAGACATCCATTCGCTTCCCCACGACCCAATGTAAGACTTCCTATTGCTTCCTTCAGAGGACCAGGGAAAGAAATTCATATCTTAAAAAAGGAACTCAATTTGTTTAAAAAAGAGCAACAGTGTCGGGGGAAGCTTTTCTTCTCCCACCGCCCTCACCCTGTCACTCTAGCTCACAAGTTTCAATATCATTCCAGCTTTGAGCGCGTCTCGGCCTCAGGAAGCATCTCTGGATATCCAACCACTTTCTGTGAGGAAATTTAAAATCCTTTTCTTTAGGACTTTGTCCAAATAACTAGGCAGGCGGCTTTTGGAGGGGACTCCTTGTCGCTTCTGGAGGTGGTCTTTAATTATGATGGTTTTCACGGTCACGTAGCGAGCTGGGCTCAAGTTCAAAGAGCTGCACAGCACCTTCTCGCGGTCCGACAGGAGCTCAAAGCCAGGAAGGTTTTCAATGGCAGCAAACTCGCCGTCCCTGCCGTCCTCCTTTCCCCGCTTGGAGCCGGCTAGGTTTTTGTTTTCCTTCCTCTTCTCCCGTTTGTGCCTCGCTGCCTCGTATTCTGCAGACTCTTCCATTTTCGTGATCCCATTTCGACGATACCTTTGCAATTCTCTAATTTTTGCCCGGAGCATTTTTTCTTTGTGCATGTTTTCAAACAAATCGTCAAACTCCTTGCATGACATGAACTGATAGAGGGGCCTCAGTTTTAACCGCAGCTCCTTCTCTTCCTTAGTGATTTTGCGCTTCATGGTTTTTTCCTTGTCTTTCTTGTCCTTTCCCAGAAAGGCCGGCACCAGGTTGTAGTCGCGGGCGATGTTCTTCCGCCGCTGTCTCTCCTTGAGTTTCCGCACGTACATGTCCACGTGGGCGCGCTTGAGCTCGATCTCCACGTCGTCGTCGTCGTAGTTGACCGAGAGCCCGCTGATGAGCGTCTCGGCGTCCTGGTCATACTCGATCTCGTAGTCGTCCCGCAGCGGCATGTACCCGAGCTGCTGCTGCTCTGCCACCGAGATGTCGAGAGGAGGCAGCGGGGTGGTGAGGCTGGGGGAGAGGGGCCCGCCGCCGGGGCAGGTGTGGTCTGTCACGCGATTGGGGATTGTGTCGGGGATGCAGGCCTTGCCCAGGTTCCCGTGGATGTACATGCTCACGTAGTGTTCCATCACCTCTTGGGGAGTCCGGGAAGCGCCGACGTGAGCAGCCATATCCTCCTGCAACGGCAAAGGTCACAGGTTATATTTCCACTGTCAAGGGGTCATCCTTATGCTTAGCTCCATCGACATCTCCGTAAAGGTCTACGTGGAGTACTTCCCGTCACCATCACCCACCCTCCCCAAAGACGCTAGAAGCAGTGCTGTTTCAGATGAAGGAAACGAGGGCCAGAGAGCGGAGGACTTGCCCCAGGTCCTGGTGAGAAGGCGGCAGACCTGAGACCAGGGCCCAGTCTGAGGCCTGTGCTTTGTTCTCATCATTCCTCAAATGACTGGGCTGCTGTTCGCCACGTCACCCCACTGCCAATACCACGCTCCCACACCTCCTCCTTCACAGGGTAGGAAACAGACTCATCCAGGGGCCACCTGGCACAGTCCAGAGCTCATGACCCAGGTCTCTTGATGGCAGGAGGGCATCTTTCCCTACTCCCACTCTGCCATGTTGCCTGCCTCCTAGAATGGAAAGGGCCAAGACCCTGGCTTTGACGCCCACCCTGCCGTGGGTACATCTCAGCCCTGGGCACATCTCAGCCCTGGGCTCTGTACTACCTTGATCCGTTCCTAGGCAGTGAGTGCAAACAGCTTGGTGAGCGCCTGGTAGAGGGGGATGGCTTTCGTTTCTAGCAGCTGCCAGAGGCGAGGAGCGGGAAGCCGCTCTGACAAGAAGGTAGCTCACAAGTACAAGTTTTATTAATGGGAGGAAACTGTTCAACTCCCTCAATCTTTTCCTTTTGCCAAGAGGCCTCTTCCTTAAAGTCAACCACTAAAGCCACTTCACAAAGTCACTGCCCAAAATGCGTACTCATTCGTTCCCCCAGCAACCACGTATCAGCCCCTGCAGCCCTCCACTCGCACCCTGGGCTCCGCTCAGCAGCTCCCTGGCAGCCGGGAGGCCTCTCGCCCAGCCGAAACCTCAGCCCGCCAGGGTGGGAACAAGCTGCTCTCCCTCCAGCAGTGCTCACCCCCAGCACCAGCCACGCAGCTCCCTCAGCACAATCACGGTGGCCTCTGCATCCCCACAGGCCGGCTGGAATCCACTCACGCCGACAACTGCTGAGAAACGGGCACTGTGGGAGAGGAAGTCATTCTCGGTTCCATGAACAGAACCTGCCGCTGGGCCTCACGCCGGACACAGGCTGCGTCACAATAGGACTCTTCCCACTAGGCGTCAGGGCCGTGGGCGCAGCTTCAAGGACCGGGTATGAAGTTCATGCTCAGACACACTTACGTGAGGGCTCTTTGTAAATCATAAGGAGAAGCGGAAAGGCTGGAGCTGGAAAGAGATTCTGGTCTTATGGGAGAGAACTATTTACGTGATTTCATCTTTTTAAAAGATCGCGATCAGCATCAAATTCATTTTCCCAGGAAACCTCTGGCAAAGCACACACACAGTCAAATGACAACTGTCACACAACTGAGTATCTGGAGAGCGGGCCCCCGGGTCCCAGCGCTGACCGCTGACCCAGGCCAGTCACCTCCCCCCTCTGGGCTGCCCACCCACCAGCGCCCAGCCCCACCCACCTCATGTTTGCTCTAAGCATCAAAGAGAACGGAGGTGAACAGGCTGCTTTATGCACTGCAGTGGGCTGCACCCAAACGAGGGGCCCAAAAGAAGCACCCAGGCGCAGGACAGCCAGGCCAATTCTTCCCCACCATCCACTCCTTGGGGCAGAAACGCTCACTGGTCTGTCCTGGCATCTGGACCCAAGAGAACTCAAGGACATTTCCAAGTGATGGAGCAACACTGTCCCTGGCACCTGCCCTCTTGGAACACAAGAGTCTTGTCAGGGAGAAAGCCCTGGCAGACCTCTATCCCAGGGCCAGGAGAGCGGAAAGGCCACGCCCGGATGCCACTCATCTGCGCATCCAACGTCCAAGGCAGGGGCCAGAGAGAGGGCAGAGCCTCTGCCCATGCACAGCTTTTCCATCTTTCTGTCCCAAGAAGGGACCGTGGCACAGACCACAAATCTAGGTTCCGGTTTCCCAGGTGACCTCCAGAGATGAGTGCAGCACTCGGCGCTTGGCCTTGGGACGCCACGGTTCCCAGGCGGGCGAGGCTGGGCTGTGCCAGTTTACCAGGAAGGAGCCTGAGGCACAGATTTGCTGGGCGGGTTATTAGCCAAGGTGCCCGGGCTAGAAAGTAGGGGGCCCAGCTTTGTCCTGGTCCCCGTCCAGTGAGAAGACGTACCAGTCAGCCGCCCCTCCCAAGTCTACTGCCCACCCTGAGTCTCCTCACTCTGCCTCCCAAAGCTCAGAGCAACATTTGGATAAAGTCTAAATCCTGAAAGAACAGAAAGATTTTGTTACTCCATTTGTTCTTGTTACTCGGCCTCACTGGACCTCTCTGTCCCTCTGTGGATTCTTGTTGGACCTTCCAGTGAGTCACTGCTCTGACTTTAAACTTCCATCCTGATCCTCAGTCACCATTTCAAAGTCCTGGAAAATCTGGATCTTTCCATGTGGGAAATTCACGCATCCCATCCCAACATCCCCAAAGCCTTAAGCCATTTCAGTAACAACCTTAGTCCAAAGTCTCATCAAAATCACAGGGGTGTGGTCCTCCTGGGGCAAAATTCCTCTCTGTGGACCTGGTAACCTAGAAACCAAGTTATCTGCTTCCAAAATACAATGGTAGCACAGGGCACAGGACAGCCATTCCCATTCCAGAGGGAGAAACTGGAAGGAGCAAAGGGGTCACCAGTCCCAAGCAAGGACGAAACCCAGCAGGGCCAACCCCACTGACGGAGGTCTGAGAGCTGCGGACGGGTGCTGGTTCTCCAGGCCTGCTGGAGCAGGCGCTCCACCCCTCCCAAGCCCTGGGGTGCAGGCCAGGCCCCCCTGACTGCTGGGGTCTTGGCTCCACCCTCTCTCGCATGAGGGCTGACAACCCACCCCCACCAAACACCAGGGTGGGCCCCCACTTTCCGAACGCCAGGAGATCTCTTCAGCCCAGACCTCTGCTTCCGTGGCACTGCCTTGAAGTCATTTTTCCTTTATCTCGTCCCATCCCCATCCCTTTCTGTCCAGTCTGGCAGTGCTTCTGCTCATACAAAATTCTCAAAAAAACTGTTGGTTTTTTGTGAAATTCAAGGAGGGGGGTGGGGCGGGCGACGCCAGACAACAGATTCCACAGATCCTTGCTGGATAACTGCGTTTCTATTCTTGACTTCTGAGACGGCTGGTTGGCTCCATGTTCAGCCTCTTCCTCGCACAGCGCCCTGTTCTCTGGGAAGTCGCCTCCCAGGAGTTCAGGGAGGGCCTGGCAGAGCCGCTTCCGCCTCTAGTCTCAGAGCACGCTATCTGGAGAGACAGAGTTTTCCTAGCCACCACTGCTGGTTCTTCTGTGCTCAGCAGCTCAGTCTTCAGCTTCTCTCCTTCCTCTCTCATTTTACTAAAAGCTGCAGGGGAAAACAGGCTGTATCTCCCCCACTCACCATGGGAACCTCCTCAGTTAAATGTCAAGTTCGTCACTCACAAGCTCCGCCTTCCATCCGACGTCAGGACTCAAGTTCGCCGAGTTCTCTGCCACATTAAAACAAGAACTGCCTTTCCTCCAGTTTCCAACACGTTCATCATTTCCTTCTAGCCTCACCAGAAGTGCCTTCAGCAACACACTGCTACCAACACTCTGCTCATGGCGAACTTCGTGTTCCCCAAGACGAAACCTGTCTCCACAGCTCCCTTCACAGCACCCAGGCTGCTTCTGTCAAGTGCAATTCCACACCCACTTCCCCGTTTTTACCTATTTGTAGGAGCAGGACTCCGCTTTCGGGTACCAAACGCTGTCTTGGTTTGCCGGGGCTACTGTAACAGATCCACACACAGGCTGGCTTCAACGTCGAAATTCACTGGCTTGCAGTGCCGGGGGCCGGAAGGCCAGAGTCAAGCCCGCGGCCTTCTGGCGGTGGCCACCCTCCGTCCCGTGGCCGCCTCTGGCTTCTACTTCTGACTTGCTCTGACATCTACACCCAGGTTTCCTGTGTAGGCCGCCAGTCACATGGAAAACAGCCCACCCTGACTCCAGGTGGCCTCACCTACACGGGGTCTTTGAAAATGCTCTTCACGAATGAGCCTATGCCTTAATAACGTCCTCAAGGTACTGGGGCTCAGGACTTGGACATGTCTTTGTGGGGGACGTGATTCCATCCCCAGTGGCCTCCAAAATATTTGTTTTCACTTTGGTCTACAAAATCTGTAAGTCCGGGAGCACTGATCTATCAAGGCCAGCCAGTGCCGCCCCAAGCCCTCTGAGATGTGTCATGGCCCTTGCTCCAGCCGTGGTCCACCTCTGGGACCTCGCAGGGGCCCAGCCCCACTGGAAACGCCCTTTGACTCTTGCTCAGGCTTGGGAGCCAGGCTGTCAGGCTTCAAGTCCTGGCTTACCCCTTATTCACTGTGCAACTTGGACAAGTTACTTACCCTCTCTGAGCCTCAGGCTGATGTGAATTACGGAGGTAGAAACACCAGCTACTTCAGAGGGAAGTCAGGAGAGGAGGTAATACGTGCACAGCACTCAGCCCAATGCCTGACCCACACCGCTTGCCCTCCACAAATATTAGCTGCTGTTAGGACTGCGGAGCTGTTAGCTTCACCCTCACAGCTTTTATTTATCCCTCAGGACTCGGGTCACTTCACCAGGAAGCCTTCAGTGACTGGCTCCACTAGTCACCTGCTCTGAGACCATTATCCTCTCAACTTTTACTTACTGATCTGTAACCCCTCCTCTTACAAGGTTTTGTCAGGATAAAGTAATTTTTTAAAAGTAGTAAATAGTGAACATTTAAGTGCTTTTACACTTATCATCTCATTTGACCCTCACAGCAATTCCCACAAGGTAACTATTGCTACCCGTATTTCCAGGTGATGAATGTAAGTCTTGGGTTAAGCTACCGACCAGGGCCGGGAGACCCATTTCCACCCCAGACAGCCGACTGCAGAGCATCCCTGTAGCCAGCTCTCTCCTACGGTACACACAGAAGACGTCCACGGGATGAAATGCCTCCTGATGCTTCAAATGAAAAAAAGAAAAAGAAAAAGGAAACCCAGGCCAGTGGGTTTCTGCTTTCCTTTCTAGACCAACCACCTTAGAGAAGTGCTGACCACATCTCTTAATTGGACGGCTCAGTCAAACTCTAACCTCTAGTAAACATGGGAGGAGGTGCCACGGGACCTATTTCTTCCCTGTTCAGAGAATTACATTCAGACTTTTTGTATAAACAATACCTTTTATTAAAGCTACTAATATCCTTTGGCTTCCTGGGGCATCTTTCTTGTACCAGGTTGGCAGTTTTGCTTTGTAACATTTCTAACCATTGTGATCATCGTGTCACCTGGCTTCATTCCAGTCCATTCCTCAACCAGAATCTGTATCCTGAAAGTGCAGGAGAGAGGACGTGGCAAGTCTCCAGGGCACGAGTCTGGGGTTCCTTCGCAAGCGGTCTTGAGCCATGCTTTGGGGGCTGGGGAGGAGTGTGCTACAGCTCAAGAAAGATACGTCAAAAGGGACAGAAGCAATGGTGGCAGCTCCGCATAAACCTGCGTTTCCCAGGGGAACAGAGGCCCTGGGGAGGGGCTGGAAAGTCATGGCAGCAACTCAGTCAGTACAGGGAGGGAGGGGCAGGGGTCCCAGCAGGGATTTGAGAAAACTGGGGTGACAAGAGGCCGGAAAGGGGGCAGGCTGTCCTATGTGTCAAGGAGGAGGAAGGAACAAGGTAGAAGACGGAAGGAAGGAGGAGGGCTCGACAGGCAGAGAAACCCGGCTGCAAGGGGCACTCCTGCCCCAAGGCAGAAGAGGCAGTGGGTTGTGGGACCAGGGGACGAGAACCCCAGACTTGCCAGCCAGTTAGAGGGGCCGCTTTGATGGGCTCTGACGTCATCCCGTTCAGCTTCTCGTCCCCAGGGGACAGGGCCAGTGCTCAGTAGAGGCTGCTGGAAGAAGAGGCCGCAGGCCTGGCCCAGCTCGTCAGCTGCGTGACAGCACGCGGGCCCACCTCCTCATCCGTGCACAGGCTTGTGGTGGGGACACCTGCAAGGGCCACTCCCAGTGGCCGGCACCGTGACACCCCCGGCATGTTCTCTTCCTACTTGCTTACAGTTGCCGTCTTTTCCCAGTTCCCAGGAGCAGCACATCGGCCTGGTCTGCCCTGGACCTCTTAACTCTAAGTCATGCCACCATCTCCCACATTCCACTTGCTGCAAGCACCGCCATCTCTTACCTGAGTCTCAGGCACTGACCTCCAGGAGCAACCCCAGCAGGCCTCAGGCTTCCCGCGGCGGGGTCCCTCCTGGCAGGGCGGTGCAGGGACACCAGTGCAGGCTTTGAAGTCCAGCTCGGCCACACCCCCACTGAGGGACCCTGGGCACAGTCGGCCTCCTCTTCCAGCCTCATTTTTGCCTTTAATGAGGATAACGGCCCCACCTGCCTCATGGGTGGGGGGCTGTGATCCCAGCCTGGGCACACAGTTGCCCTTCCTGCAAGCCACCTGCGCCTGGCACTCTGCACCTGGCACTCCCCGCTCTCCCCTCCCCTTCCCACCGACCCCCCACCCCCGTTTTTTCCACACCTCCACTCCACACTCAGCAGCTCCAGGCCCTCCCCTGTCAGGTCGGTGCCACTCCCAAGAGCAGAGGTAGCTGCTTTTTCAGCCTGTCCTTCCAGGTTCTCAGGCGTTCCAAAGGCCCGATTGTCCCTGGCCACTGTGCCTGGGACATGTCAGGGTGTCTAGGCCTGTTCCAGGTTCCCCACACTCCTGTCCAGGCTCACCTGGAGCGCCCTGACTTACAAAGCTGCGATTACCCCTCGTGACATACTCGTGACAGAGCGCTGAGAAACGGCAAGTTGGCCCCAGCTCGCGTGCTCGGCATGGGCCTGGACCAGCACCGTGGGCGTCACCTGTGAAGCTGGAGGACCCCAGGTCTCAGGTCCCACCGGGAGGCTGAGGAGGGGGCAGCAGTGTGTGTCAACGAGCCTCCCGGGGCTCTCTGATACCTGCCGGCGTCCTGTACAACGCGACAAATTCTAGCTGCTCCCCGGTCCAGGCTCTTCCCTCCTCCAGAGCAAGCCCTGAAACGCCATCGCCACAGCACGCACAGGACGTGCCTCACCCTTCCTACCCGCTCGCAGAAGTGAGCTCTCCCTGGGTGGCAAGGGGACCGTGCTGGGTTCCCAGGCACCACTCCTGGACCCACTGCAAGAGAACTCCCTGGAACCTTCTGTACCCATTTCCAGCCCTCACCCTTAGAAACTCCGATACGGAAGGTCTGGGGTGGCCCCTGGGAACCCACAGGTGAGAATGAGGGCCCAGGCCTGGCGTCAGAGGAGCTGGGTTCAGATTCCAGCCCTGCAGTGCGTGGTCCTTCCTGGACCTCATTTGTTAAAGGTGGGTGACACGGGCGGGGAGGGGGAGCCTACGTGAGAGCGCCCAGAGCACGGCGCCGGGCTCAGGGCTGCCTTCACCACGCCACACCCCAACTATGCCCCCGTGGCCCCACGCCTCTGCTAGCGACCTCGCCACCGCCCCTGCCACCGCCCAGCAGCCCCCAGCAGCGGCCTCTTCAGGTGGGCTGGCTCCACCAGGCCCTGCACGCCCGGAAGGCAAAACGCTCCCTCCACTCTCCTTCCACTGGAAGGCCTTTCCTTCTCCTTCCCCGGGAGGATGGCCTCAGCTCCACCTAACCCTCTCACACACATAAGGTCCTCAGCTGTCGCCCTTTCTATCCATGCTTCACCACAAAACTGCCCGCTAGGGGCCCTTTCTCTGCATTGCACACAGCAGCTGACAGGGCCCTCGGGGAGTCCTAGCTGAATGACAAGGAGCTCACCATGCACGGGACACTGCCCAGCCCTGCGGAGGTCTGCAGTCATCTCAAAGGCAAATAAGCCTTTCTTCATGCTGCCCCGGCCACCTGCAAGTCAGCTGAAGGCATGCACGTGTTCACAAAAAACTCCACAGCCTCAGCTCGCTTCTAGAGCTAGCAGGGATCCACTTCCCAAAAGCCCCCTGGCCACGGTCTGCAGAGCAGCGCGCACTTCCCGCCTTCCTTCAAACCGCTAAGTGACGACTCAATTTCTTTGGCAAACGATCAAGGAGTCTAAGGCTCTTCAACCAGAGTCTTGACTTTCTCAAAACACTTTACTTTCTTGTGTGCTGTGTTCACGTGTTCTGGCAGCGTCTATGCCTTCCAAATCTCTGAGTCCTGCACAGCTCCCACCGCCAAACCTGCTGCCGAGAGGCTCCCAGCAAACCCCGCAGATCCGCCTCTTCCTCCCCCTCTGCGTCTAGGGCCTCTGGGCTCCCTTCCCATGTCCCTTCCGAGTCCTCTCCGCCTGGCTGTACTCAGCCCTGACCCCCAAACCCTCCTCAGCCTCGCTGCTGACACCCCTCGCCTCGTCCCCACATCTCGGCCCTGACGCAGTCTTTGGTGACAACCCTCAGTCCCTGCCCCCCAAGAGTCCTCCCTCCCCCAACGAATCCCACGCAGAGTAGCACAACCCCAAGGTGGTGTGTCACCCTCTGCCACCAGAAAAACCAGCACTGAGGTTTCATGCAGGTGACATCAGCACCCCGATTCCCCCCGTTCCCGCCGGGCTCCACATCCCAGCCCCCCAGACCTAGTTCTGCCCGCACCAGTGCCCCCGTTCGCCCTCCCCCATCGCACATACTAATCTCTCCACTGAATCAAGTCAAGATTTGCTCTTCTGTAAAGCCCTTCTGCTCTGTGCAGCTCTTCAGCGGCACCAAGCAGCAACCAGCCTGTGTCCCACATCATTTAATGCTCTTAAACCAAGAGGTTCAGGTCCAGACTTTGGTATCAGGCACACCTGTGGTCAAACCCCGGCTCTGCCTCTGGCAAGCCCTGGAATCCTGGACAAGCAGCCCGACTTCTAGTCTTCGTAGACAAAAAAATAAGAACCTACCCCCCAGGGCTGTTGTAAGAGATTACACGAGATACGTATGTAAAGAGTCTGATGCTAAATATGTGCAAATACATAGACATCCAAGAAGAGCAACCACCCACCTCAGCGCTGTAGAAGAGCCTCAGATGAAGAAAAATGAAGCCCAGCGGGGTAAGACAACTAGTCCAAGGCAGCTCAGCTAGAGAAATCTAGAGGCTTCCCCTTTGGAGCATGGTGTGCAGCTTACCGGAAGGGCAGGCCTCGCCCTGAACCAGCTGGTACAGCCTTCCTGTTAACAAGCTCCCTGGGTGGTCCACGTGCACAATGAAGTTAGGAAAACAGTGCCTTAAAAAAAGAGCCCATCCCCTGCCTTGTGCTGCTTCCAATACACTAAAACGTTTTAGCTTCCCCATCTCGTTTTTGTGTCTTTTCCACAATGCTACAGGGGAGGCAGTGTAGACAGGGCAGTAAGAGGGCAGACTCTGAGACACACTGGGTTAGTTCAAAGCCCAGGGCTGCAGGGCCGTGCTGGCGAGATAAGCACAAGAGAGCCTGGCGCCCAGCCCCTTCTGGTCCTGTTAGCTGTTTATAGGTACTATATGGAGATAATGCTCTGGGAATGACGTGGGGAAGAGTCTCTCCAGCACTGCTTTCTGTGTAGTAGAAAGATCAGTCACGAGCCAGGACGTGGGGGCAGATCCCTCCAGGTAGAAGGAATCAGAAACCATTAAGAGGAGGGAACAGATGAGCCCCACTGGCCAGGAGAAACTGTCGGCCTTACAGACTGTGAGGCTGAATCCGAGTAGCGGAAGCCACTGAAGGGCGACGAGGCGACTTAGGTTTTTAAAAGATCACTCTGATGACGGCACATGGAGTGGGCTGTAGGGGACCTGAATGAGGCAGGGAGCCCAGTTAGGCGTCTCCAGAAGGGGTCGCAGCGAGAGACGGCCACAGCCCGGGCTGCGACTGTGAGCAGTGGTAGCGGCTGCACACACTGTGGGGACGAGGATGCCGAGGAAGGGGGGTGGAGCAGAGGCACCTAAGGATGGCTCCCGGGATTTCGGCCTGCGTGCCTGAGGGGGCGTGAGACTCGGGTGGCAAAGAGTTGCAATGTCCAAGAGCTGAGCAGAGCAGGATGTCCCAGGAGGCTGGAGCTTAGGGAAGAGCCCAGCACCAAACGATCAGAATAACTGAGGCTACTCGAAGGCAAGGGTGAAGTCTCCTTTCCTCCAGAGTCCTGCAGCACTGCGGGACCTGCACCAAGCAGGGGCTCAGAGACACCGCTGGACAGCAGTCAAGGACAGCGGGGCTGTGGGTTTCGGAGGGTGGCCTTCACGGAGCTGGCCACCAGGTGAGACTCTGTAGGGTAGTGTCTTCTTGAAAGAGGGGGGAGAGGAAAGAGGTGCCAGGGCTGTGGGACAGGCACTGCTCCTCAAGACTGCCTCGGGTTACGAAAAGGAGATAAGCAGCACAGGTTTGGGAATGGGGCTGGTGTGCAACGGCTTCTCTCCTTGAGCCCAGTGCTGCTGGAGGAGCGGGCAACCATAATGGGCCACGGCAGGGGACTGGAAACATTAGGGAACTAGGGCCAGGTGTTGGGCGCCTCCTCACGGAGCACTGAAGATGGCCACATTTCCTCGGTGGTTGTGAACCAAAATACAGCTAGGTTTTTCCTCTCTAATACGAATGAAAGCTTCGTCTTCTCGGGGGTGGAAAGAACCCCTTAAAGACCATGGAGGGAAGAACCACATTTCTCTGTCTCAAGGAACCTAGAGCATCTTGCCAGTGTGAACGAGCCAAGGCCAGCTCTCACCTTTCCCTTCCACCCAAGTCTTTATAGAAACCTTCTGACATATAAAGAGAGCAAACACTCGGGACTCCAGCCCCAGTCCGTGATCTTTATTCTTATTCACTGTTCACTCTCGTCACCGCTCCCATCCACAAGACCTGTGCATTGGCAGGGGGCAGGCGGCACCAGCGCAGACAACCACGAAAGCAGCCAGGGCACAAGACGAGCGCACGGGGGGCAGCGGGGTGAGCCCCAAGAACGTGTGAGGCTTGCCTGGCCCTCCCCGCTGCTATTCTCCAGGCAGACCGCACTCCCTCCTCGGGGCGCCTACGGCCGCCTTCCCTCACCACACTCCCTCAGGTCCACCCGTCTCCAGGAAGCCCTACTCGGGACCTGCACGCAGTATACCCGCGCTCAAGGTTCCCCTAAAGGGCAGGAAAATGGCCCTGCTGTCAGAAAGCCAGAGTTCAAGTCCCCACTTGGCCCCTTCCGGGCTGTGTGGCCCTGGCGCACTGATCGGCGGCCCTGGGCTTGCTTCCCCGTCCCTAAGTGGGACGTCAAGTGAACCTGAGGTCAGGGCCGCCTGGGGTGAGCGCCGCTCGCCAGGTCGCTGCTCAGGCTGTACCTCACCCGGCCAGCGGCCACGCCTTTCCCCGCAGCGCCGAGCGCCGGCGCTCCGTCACCTGCAGGTGCCCCGCGGTCCCTCCGGGAGCCCAGGCTCGCCCGGGCCCCCGCGGCGCGCCAGCCTCGCCTTCCCGTCCCGCCGCCGCTCACCCAGTTTCCGAAGCCGAACTGCTCGATGGCATCCAGCAGCAGCTGCTCCTCGCGGCTGGTCCAGCCGCCCTCGGCCTCGGGCCCCCAGAGCGTGAAGCGCCCGCCGTCCACCAGCTGGTAGCCGTGGTAGCGGCGGTGGTGGCCGATCTCGGCGCCCGCCGAGAAGCACTCGGGGCACAGCTCGATGTCCTGGCACTCGGTGCAGCGGAAGCGCAGCGGGCTCACCTCGGCCAGGCAGTACACGCAGTACTTCTTACCCAGCTCCGCCATCTTCCCCCGCTCGCCGCCCGCCGCCGCCGCCGCCGCGCCCGCCGCCCGGCCCGACGCCGCCGCCGCCGAGGCGGAGCCCGGCGTCAGCGCCCCGCCACCGCCCGCAGGGCCCGCCGCCGCCGCGCACGAGCAGCCGCCGCCGCCGCCGGCCGCCGCCACCGCGGCCGCCCCCGCCCAGGCGCCGCCGGAGCCAGCCAGCCGGGCCCCGTCCCGCCTCAGCACGCAGGCGCCATCCGGCCCGGCCTGGGCGCCGCCGCCGCCGCCGCCGCCGTCGCTCCGCCGCATCGCGCAGGCGCCCCGCGCGGGGGCCCGACCCGCGCCTCCGCGCCTGCGCGCCCTTCGCGCCGGCAGCCGCCGCCCTTCCCGACGTCTCCCCGACGCCCCGCCCCAGGCCGGGAGGTGGGAAAGGGGCGGGAGGGAAGCCCGCGTGGCGAGCCACGCCCCCCGGAGCCCGAGCCGACGCCTTCTTCCAATCAGTCCTGTTCGGCGTTCGCTCGCGGCCTCCCATTGGCCTGCTCTTACCGGGAGGCGGGGAGAGAGGGCGGGGCGTCGGGCTCACTCCTGGCCAATCGCCGGGCCCACCGCGCGCGGCCGTGGTTGCCCCTGGAAACCTAACAGCCTGCCGCGGGGATCGGCCGCTCTCGCCCAGCGAGTGGGAGATGGACGACCGCTCTGGGGACGGCAGGGACGCCGAGGGAGAAGACGGCGATGTGGAAAGCCTGGCCTCGCGGCTGCCCGGGCTCGAGTCCAGCTCTGGCCCCCACACCCCAGCCGAACCCGCGGAGCGGGAGCCGGAGCCCGAGGCCGCGGCCGCAGAGGCCTCGGAGCTGAGCGTCGCCGCCGCCGAGGGGGGCGCCGCCGCGGCTGAGCAGGCCGAGCCCGGGGAGGGGCCGGTGGCCGCCGAGGCTGCGGCCGCGGCGGGGCCCGAGGAGCCGGCGGAACCCGAGGCGGAGCCAGGGGAGCCGGCCGAGGCCGGGACTGAGGCGCAGCCCGCTGAGGAGACCCCCCAGGCGCCCTCTGAGGAGCCCCACAAGAAGGGATCTGAAGCCAGACCGGAGGGTTTAGAGGACGAGGAGGAGGAGGAGGAGGAGGAA